>VXBP01001617.1:426649-468502 GCA_013400115.1 Rhinopomastus cyanomelas
GGGCGGCGGAGGGGGGCCAGCGGGGGCCGGGCTCGACGGCGACGGCTGCATGGTGGCTGCCTATCTGGGCTGTCCCGGGGGGTTTTGCTGGTCCCTCGGTGATGACCGCAGTTAAGGTCATGGAGCCGCAAAACTCGGCGGGGACCGGGACACGTCGGACCCCGTGGGGGCCGAGGCGGAGGGTTGGTGTGTGCCGTCGCGGGCAGGGTCGGAGCGGGGCAGCCAGTGTTGCGGGGCCGCTACAGGGATCAGGAGTATCTTTGCAGGAAGTTCATTGTAATGACTTTGGGGCAGCTGATGGCAGAGACCACGATGTTCTTATCTCGGGCACGGAGCCAAAACACCCCTCATTCCAGAGACCTCCTGTAGGGGCTTCGAAATGCCCAGTGTGTTGTGGGGAGAGGCAAGTGGGCACACGGTGACCCCAGCAGTGGCCGTTTCTGCACGGCTAAAGCCCTGTTGCTCACTCGGAATGGAGGTCCCATTGTTTCTTCCAACGTATGTCGTCTGGAAAAATGATGGAGAGTGAATGGAGGGATTTACTGTACTTGCTGGAATTCAACAAGAACAATAAACTGCTTGGGGAGAGGAGGAGAATCCTACCATGTTCTCCAGACATTCAGTAACAAAGCCTCTGCATCATGTACATAGAATCATAGGGTTGGAAAGGATGTTGAAAGCGCATCTAGTCCAACCCCCCTGCAACAAGCAGGGCCATCAGTCACCAGACCACATTGCCCAGAGCCCCATCCAGCCTGACCTTGAGTGTCTCCAGGGATGGGGCCTCCACCACCCCTCTAGGCAGCCTGTTCCGGGGATCCACCACCCTCAGATTAAAGAACTTTTTCCTGATGTCCAAACTAAATCTACCCTTTTCCAGCTGAAAACCATGACCCCTCATCCTATCATCTTCTGCCCTGTAGAATAGCCTTCCCCAGCCTTCTGATAGGCCCCTTTCAGGTATCAAAAACTCTTTATAAGGTCTCCACAGAGCCTTCTCCTTTTCAGGCTGAACAACCTCAGCTCTCAGCCTGCCCTCCTTTTGTTGAGTTCTGTCAAGGAATGTCTTCTCACAGGACCACAGTTAAAACAATTACTTGCACAAACACCATCTTTTTCTGTCTGCTGAAAGAAGTTATTCCTTGCATAACACAGTTTTAGCTGCAGATCTTCATCCTCAGAGCTCCATCAGTAATTAAAATTACCTCTTCCAGCTTCCTAGCACAAAACCTAATTTATATTCAGTCCTAGCTGGCAGTATTGTTTTGCTGTTCATCCTAAAACAACGGGGCACTGGATCTTGAGATAGGAACAAGTGTTACACATGCTCTTTCTTTCAGAAAATGCGTGTGAATTTCTAACCAGGCTCAGGAAGCATCCGTGGCTTTTTGCCTGTGGTCTGCAGACACCGGGACACCTCACAGAGCCCAGGAAATGTAATGAAGGCACAACCAAAGCCCATCAGCAGTTGGCTGGGGTAGGCAAATGAAAATATTTAGGAAATACTGCTCGAAGTAAACAAACATTGAAAAACCTCTGTCTGAAGTTGCTGTGTGCAACAACCCAGAAGACTGCTGGAGAAAGCTCCTACAGAAGGGTTTGTATGTGTAGGTAGTAGCTTTTTTTGCCAACTGGTGTAGCAAGAAAAGTAGGCAAATTTCTGGGTTAAAAAGCTATTTTGGGTTTGGTTCTGAAGCAGCAGCTACCAAAGCTAAATGCGGCTTAGAAACGACTGTGTAGAGCTTTGACAGAGATGTGTCTGTGACAGCAGCTTAGACAGAGAAAATAGACATGGGAATGGAGCAGGGTTTGGAGGGGAAAGAACCGTAGAATCGTAGAGTCATCAAGGTTGGAAAAGACCTTCAAGGTCATCAAGTCCAACCGTCTGCCCTACAACCCCAAGCCACTAAACCGTCTCCTGAAACACCATGCCTAACCATCTTCTCCACGGATGTTGCCTCCATCCCTTCCCCAAGGCCTCTCCACTCCTTCCGTGAAGTGGTTTTTTCCTAAGATCCAATGTGGACCTCCCCTGGTGCAACCTGACCCCATTTTCTCTTGTCCTATCTGAGAGCTGCAAAGTTCAGGAAACTTCCCAGGAGTTTCTGCTTTTACCTGTTTAATCATTTTTCATACAACAGTGCACACAGCAAATCCTGACTGGAAAGAATCTTCCCAGAGCACTTGTCCTACATTTCAGGCACCTCAAACCACAAAACTCATAATTAGAAGCACAGTTCCATGTGGCCCAAGGTATCAGATTGGTTTAAATCGTGCCTGAGCAATACATGTGAGATGCACTGATGCTCATCCACTACCCATCAATGACCACCCCTGCCATCAAACCACTGGTGTCCTCTGGGTCATCAAATCAGAGTGCTTAAAGTTAGAAGAGACCTAGGACATCATCAAGTCCAACCATCATGTCATGTTCTCTGGATGTTCCAAGGCTGGAACATACTTTACCTTGTGCAGGGCTGCCTTCCTGCTCAGAATGACCCCGCATCATGAACTCTCAGACACCTTCCTCACAGACCAGAACATCCTTACTGTTGGTGAGGGATTGTTTCTCACAAAAAGAGGACATTATCCCTCTCTCAGACCTGATCTTTAAAGAAACCTCAGACCTTCTCTCACAGAGGTGAGCATGGGAGTTAGGTTTCCTAACTCTGCCCAGTGCTCAGAACTGGGGACTCAGCACAGATGCTGGTCTGACTGTACAGGATCATCCTCTTTTACTTCCATCCTCTCCACTTACCTCTCCACCAGACCATAAGGTAATTGTCTCCCTTTTTATTAACTCATAAACGCCACTCTTTGTCCCATCCTAAGCATGATTAACGTCCTCCTCATTCTACAGCCACCTTCTTCCTTTCAGAGCTTAATTAACAAGTATCTTAATGCACGTTAAGCAAATGTGAAGCTGGTGCTTCAAACCAAAAGAAAAGTTCTTAGGACCGAAGGTTTGTCTCATTTTCCCACCTGTATGCCTTGTTTTAACAAAAGATGCCACCTCATGCATCTTCAGTAGCGCACATGCCACCCCAAGGAACCAGCACTGTGCTTTGTAAGGACTCCTTAGGTGTCCACCACAGGTCACTGCTGAAGAGAGGACGCTGGACTGGATGCTTGAGTCAGTGCAACACTCATCATGTTCTTACAAACAGACTGAAAACACACCACCCCTTGCTATGAAAAAACAATCTTCCATACTAAAACTGGGGTAAAACTGGGCCATTAAAATCACACCCTAAAAGGAATCTCAGCTTTTACTTCACAACTGTGTGCTGATGTCGCTTGTTGCAGTAGCTACTAGTGGAAATTAGGATACTAGCAGGTGGAAAGAGTAAGAAGTTCTGTCCTCTTGTGTTGTTTATAAACCAGTAGAATCCTCACTCTGTTGCTCTCCTCAGGGTGCTGGTGGTTTGACCCTAGAAGTTAGCACATGTGAGCCTACAGATCAAAAATGTGGAGCTGCAGTATCTGGACAAGCCTCCTCGTGAGTGTTTACAGCTGCATGGCAAGATCTTTCTCACTTTGCAGCATGCCACCGGCACAGCCGTCTGTCCTGGGGCCATGGGCCATGGCATCTCACACATGTAGTCTTGCCAGGAGAACAGAACCCTTAAAATTTAAAAGCTTGCCTCGGACACTGACTATTTCTTGGAACATCTAGAGGACTCTTGGAAGGATGCCTGTACTGACAGAAATAACAAACACATGCAGTGACTGGCAAAGGAAATCAGTAGGAGCTGAACGTGAACCCTAGACGATGGTGCAGGCAGCAGCCAGAACACTGACTGCTTGGAGGGTCTCAGGGCCAGACAGAAAGGGATCTTGGTGTAAGGGCACTTGGTGTAAATGGGCATTATGACACGATACCAAGTAATTCCCTTACTGCCGGGTGGCCCAGATCATGTTATCCTCAAATTCATCCCAGATGCCTTTCATTAATGGCTGCAATAGCCTCTGATTGTCCATTTAGGTACAAAATTGTTCTTCTAGTTGTATTTGGGGGATGTGGGAATGAGTGAAATAGGATGGAAGTGCAGCTCTAGCCAGCAAAGTCAGTGGCAGTTTATTCCTGCTGTGTGACACCCAAACTCCTACTGCATAGAGCAAAGAGCAATCTTGGTGTAAGTCATCCCCCCCATCACAGTGATTTTGTACAAAGAGGCATGAGGAGAAACACTCTGGGCTGCCAAAGCCCTACAAGGAGTCCCTTCCTCCCGATACCTGTGGCGTGTTTTTCCTTAACGCTGTTTATTCAAGATAGAGTTTGGGGAGATTTGGTTGTATTTTCTGCTCCGAAGAAAAGTAGATGTTTGCTCACAAATGAAAGCCGTATGTTGGCTGCCTTTCCAGATGTGTTCTGCGCCGGGGCGAGAGGCGCAGGGGCTGCAGCCAGGCTGCTCCTGCTGCCACCAGAAGTTTTCCAGAGAAGGAGAAAAAGTCACAGCTCTTAGAAGGGAAATTGCAGATCACAGCTCATTTTGTTTAGGGAGAACATGAACATTTTTACTCTCCTTTTATTTCCCTTTCTTGAGGGAGTTCTTCTACGGTTACATGCAGCTCCTGCAAACACAGGCTCTCCCTTGTTCTTCAAACACAGAGAGGCTGATTTAAGGGCCGGCAGCCCTTACTCCCAGGAGCAGCCCTGCTGATTCCATGGATGCCAGGGAAGCGAGCAGAGCCTCACAGGGCTGTGGTGCCAGAAGGCACCTGATGAGCTCTCACTTCTGGTGGGACTCTGCTTTTGCTCTAAGTACATTCCTTCTAAAGGACTTACTCCCCATTTCCACTGATGCAAAGGGGATTCAGATCATATTTTCTGCATTAGTTACTTCAAGATGTGCACATTGAAAAGGTTTGTGTGCGAGGTGGGGGGGACAGAGAGCAGGAAGGCTGGTTTTCCGTGGCTCTCCAAGGTGTGCTTGTATTTTCCGTGAGCGTTACGGAGAGAGTGAGAGCAAGATGAGCTCAGAGCAGGGAGTCGTTCGCAGCCTACGTCTGCCTTTCCCCATGGAATGTGGCTTGGGACACCTTAAAGGACAAGCTCCACTTTCACTTCAAGAAGACAATCTTCTGGGCTCGTGCTTTACTCTGGAAAGATGGCTTTAAATGTTTAACCAGTGTAAACAGAGGCGAGCTGTCTGGCGAGGCTGCAAGGAATGTGCCACTAGGATCTGTTTGCGAACACTTCTCCCCTAAACACATTCTTCTTGCTATAGGAGGGGCCAGCTGTATTTTGAAGCAAATTCTTTTCAGAAGCTTTGGGGCTGGTTGTGTGAAAGCAATTGGCTTAAGGATGGGCAAGATTAGTGTCTTAGAGCTTCCTCCAGCTCTGCAGCTCACTTTTCTTTTTCAGCAACAAGGCTCTTGAAGGGCCTTGAGTAAAAGTCCTCTGAGGAGTGAGCAGAAGTCCTCTGAGGAGTGAGCAGAAGTCCTCTGAGAAGTGGCTGAGGGAATGGAGGCTGTTCAGTGTGAAGAACAGCAGGCTGAGGAGAATTCAGGGGATCGCTGCCTACAATTACCTGAAAGAAGGTTGGAACTAGGAAGGGGGCAGCCTCTGCTCCCTGGTGGCAAATGATAGGGCAAAATATGGTTGCAGGTTACACAAGGAGAGAATTAGGGTGGATGTTAGAATCATAGAGTCATTAGGGATTGGAAGAATTTCTTCACAGAAAGGGTAATCAATATGTTCCTGTGCAGCTTGGTCTAGGTGATCCTGCTGTGGCAGGGGGATTGGACTAGATGATCTTTTGAGGTCCCTTCCAATCCCTCATGATTCTATGATTCTATGATCAGGTATCTCATGTGAACCTAGCATAATCCCATAGTTTTCAAGGAGGAGAAAAAGAAGCCCTTCAGAAAAAATTACCAAGTTCACAGCAGAGAATTTAAGGACCTGAAGTGCTTATTACTTTAAGGACAGTGCTTCGTTCCCTGTTGTCACAGGAGGTCATCTCGTGCATCCCACATGCATAATCACAACATACAGCCCAACTGCAGCATGTTCAAGCCTGTCCTCCTCTAGTATCCCCTGTCACAACATTGGGTTATTCCACATCAGCACACATCTGGACTCTGCTTTTGGATTGTGTGATGTCATTGTTTTCCATAGTGACTACCAAGATTGCGTAATCTTTACTGGATTTGGACTTATCTGTGGAGAGCCACACAGTTCCCATCCACAGGGATGGTTAGTGCAGTTCCACGTGCTTTCATACGGAACTGCTGACAGTGAGAAAACTATCAGGGACTTCCCAGCACTGCAGACCTGGAGGACAGACCACATCAGCTCAGTGTCCCAGGTCTTCTGTGCTCTTCAGGTGGCCACATGCCAAATGCAAAATCTGTCCAGGTTTTCTTCTTTATCTCAAACTGTCCTATTGGGCTGATCGAATCAACGTCACTGATGGCTGGTCTTAGCAGCCACAGCTCCATAACAGCCCGTATAGAGGAGACACAGCTAGTGCAGCAGCTGGCTGCCTGAATACCTAGCATTCAGAATCTTCTGGCATGTACTGCTGGATTTTCAGAGGAAAACACCTCTTTTCCCCACTTTGACTCTGGGTGGTGTTAGTCACAGCATTGGAAGCAAGGTCCAGTCACACCCTTGGAAAGCAAGGGAAATTCCATCCTTACATGCTCTATCAGGAAAGTGAGGGAGACAAAGGCTTCTTGTTTACTCCTCAGTCCTGGAAGCTCTTTACTTCATGAGGAAGGACATCCATTAACTCCTGAACACTGAGTAGGAAGCAGTGGAAAATGATGGTAAGGGGAAAAGGAGGGATGTCCACCTTCTGCCTCTTATAGGTTGTTATTGATTAATGCTGAATATAGGTTGTTAATGATTAATACTTGTTCAGGACTTGATTCTGTCAGATGTTGCTGCTCTGCTGAAACCAACATTTCTGCAAATCCACTGAGTTATATTTCTATTTATGTATTTTTTAAACTTGTATAGCTTCTTCTCTGAATACATCAGGACTGCTTGAAAAGCAGACTTGCTTAAAGCCCATGGTGCAGTGCACTGTGCCTGCACATACGCCCTTCCAAGGACCTATGTGATGGTAGGTAGGAGTTGGAGATATGGGCTCTCCTTTTGCCAGAGAAGGGCTAGCAGCAGCTCATCTGAAACCTTGTCCACATCACTGCCACAGCAAGGAAAAGATTTTCCAAGCTGTTATGGGAGGCACGTTTCCCCTTCTACTTAAAGGGGAACCACAGGAATGAAGGAGTCGTTACCAAGCAGTGTGTGGTGATGGGATGATGGTTTCCAACTGGAAGAGGTGAGGTTTAAATGAGATCTTAGGAGAAAATTCTTTGCTGTGAGGGTGATGAGACACTGGAAAGGTTGCCCAGGGAAGCTGCAGATGGCCTCTCCCTTCCTATCTGGAAATATTCAAGGCCATATAGGATGGGACTGTGAGCAACCTGGTCTAGTGAAAGTTGTCTTTGCCTAGGGCATGGTGGGTTGGGACTAGGTGATCTTTAAGTCCTTCCAGCCCCAATTGTTTATGGTCTAGTGATGAACTTGGTAGAGTAGGTGTAGTGGTTGAACCTGATGATCTTGAGGGCCTCTTCCAACCTGCATGGTTCTACGATTCTGTTGTATGACTCAGTGATCTGTGGTTTCCAGGCTGTGTGATGCAGAGACCTCATAGTTGCAGCTGATCTGCAGTAGTAGTTAGGCTGCCCTGCATCCAAATCACTGAACCCACATCTCTGGAATATGACAGTCAGACAGAACTGTGTTCCCACATAATGTGTGAAATAGCAGCAGGCTCAAATATGCTTCAAATCACAGCAAGCCCAGCCCTGAGCCAGCGTAGCGCTCAGAGTGCCAAGGACAGGATATATCTTAAACCCAACTGGTTTACTGGTTTTGCCCTGTCTCCTCTGCCACTTCTCTTGTGGTTTGTCTCCTTTGAAATGCACAGCACTAGGGGTAAGGGCTTTAAAGCTTGTCTGAGTTGGAAAAATGGGCCAATATTAAGCTAACCTCACGCGTAGATGCTCCTATTTCAGTCTAAAAGTGCTTTTCAGGGAATCAGTGACTTGATTCCTTGCTGACATGAGCTCAATCGATATGAGGCACTCAGCCTGGTATAAATTTGTCTCCATTATGGGGTCCCACCAATTTTTCTACATGTCTTTGAAAAACCATTTGGCTAAGTCAGTTGTTTGTTCACATTGGCAAGTTCACGCTCACGGAAAACCTACAGTACGAGACTGTCTGCAGCTGGACAATGAATCACTTCAGTCAATTGGAAAGAACACTTTGCCTTTATATGGTGCCACCTCTTAGAGCTCCGAGTGCTTCAAAGATCAATAAACCTTCACCAGCTTTGCATCTCTGCTTTAATCCCCGTTTTCTGAAGGCAGGAACTTGACCACGGAGACACGAAGTGAGTCCAAGGTCAAAACAAGAGCATGTGCTGAGGCTGGAGAGAAAGTGTGGAGATGTGGTTTCAGAAACAAACAATGACTCTGGCTACTGCTGATCCCTGCGTCTTTCAGCATCTTATGTGTAAAACACTCTTGTACTTTCTGGGAGTTTGCCCTTTAAAATCAAATGGCCAGGACTGGGCAAGTGTAGCTGGGATAAGTGCTCTGGAATCCCTCGTCTGAGTTTTGTAAATGCAAGGTTGACTTTTTTCCTTCTTGAAGGAAGATCTAGCCTTGTAATAGTATCATAGAATCATTAGGGATTGGACTAGAAGGTCTTTCGAGGTCCCTTCCAACCCTTCCCTAATGTTCTGTGATTCTGTGATAAGTGGTGGATCTGATCACAACCAAAATCTTACATTCACTTTGTTGGTAACTAAGATTACAGCACCAAGTCTGATGAGTGTGGACTGATCTTCTCAGACCACACTGAGGTTAGGATGGAGAGAGAAATGCTGTGGTGTGGCTGACTGAAAGGTAACTGCATGCAAAATAGGTCATGGCTGGTGTTTTACCTGGGAGTTCTTGTTGAGTGACACCACTAAGACTTCCTGACACCTGTAACACGGTGAAAACATTTCTAAGTCTTGAAAGAAACCTGCTTCATGAGGTACTTACCCTGGTACCCTGAGTCCTGCTTGCTGCAGGCAGTTTGGGGTAGATCTTCGGAGGTCCCTTCCAACCCTATTCTATCCCAACCAGCTGCTGTGATCTGGAACTCAGCTGCACCAATGATCCCCCAAAACTGTGGCTAGGAGATGCTCAGCTCAACAGCAGTTAGCTGTGCAGTACAAGTGCTGCTGACAATTAAGTCAATTAAAAAGGGGAGCTCGAGGCAGAAGCACTTTAAAAATATTTGCAGACCTATCAAGAGTGTTTCTGTGCTGCTATTCCCAGGGCACCCAGACACCTCAACACCTCAAAAATGCCTCCCGTGTTTGCTCTGGAAGATAAAAGTACTGCTCTGGCTTTGTTTTGGAGAGGGAAGCTAAGGCAGAAAGGGATTAAAATGACCTGTTCAAAGTCAGGTAGGAAATCTGTGATAGGAAGGGAAACGTAACCTGAGGCTGGCACACACATTCCTTTTTCCTGAGGCCAGTTTTTCCTCCCTGGAAGGCTTTGAAGGGCTGTGAAACACAATATTTTAAGCCCCCCTGAGAGAGATGGTTCTTGGTGACACTTCCTCCTACTCCCAGCCATTTCTCCCACCCCTGCTGCACGCAGCACCCTCAGGGCAGTGGGCAGAGCTGCCCCAGCTGAAAGCTTTCCGGCACTTCTAGCTGCACACTGTCTCCTCCAGCTCTTGGCAGGGGTGTGGGGACATTAGTGCTGGCAGGGGGGAGAGGGAAGAAATCAGCTGAAAGATGGGAAGGCTCCCTGTAGGACCTCAAAAACATGCAGACATGGTGTTTAAGGGAGATGGTTGAGTGGTTAGGGGTTGTAGGGCGGATGGTTGGACTGGATGACCTTGAAGGTCTTTTCCAGCCTTGATGATTCTGTGATTCTATGACTCCTGGTGGCAACAGACACGGCTTTGGTGGGCATCAGGCTGTCATGAAGCTGCAGCTTGGACTGCCCCCTCACAAACCAAATCTAACCACTAGTTGTTCTGGCTGGAAGTACAAGTCTGGACATGACTAGAAACTGCTGATGTGACAAATACGAGGAGAAATCCCTCATTCCGTTCCTTCAGCACCGCAATGGGGCACAGCAGGCTGAGGGACCTGGTGATAGAAGTAGCCTTGAGTGACCTTGATGCTGCCTCACACCCTTGGAAAAAGGTGCAACAGGACTTGAGGCCGTCACTGATCACCTCCCCTCTGCTGAGTAAGGCAGGGCTGACATCAATCCATGGACAGCCTATTACCACAAACTCTATACTCTCATGCAAGCTTCCCAATATCTATTCTCTTACCTCAAGAGCAATCAGGGTGACAGACGAACGTTCTACCTAAGCATGTTTATATTTATTTATTTACTTCACTTGCTTTGTCACCAGTTTTCTCTCCACACCTCCCTTTTATGCTCTAAACTCATAACTGTCTCTCTCAGCATGCCGCCGTCAAGAGCAGTTTGAATGACACATCAGACCACGTAGGCAGCAGACGTTACTGGGTAACAGAAACCCCAAGGGCAGTGGTGCAGAGCAGCTTTGCCACCTCTGTCAGCCTGGAGAGCAGGTCACTGGTTTCTGTGGGGCCACACTCCATTGAGAAACTCTGGGCTGGGCATCTGGACTTCATTTATTAGCCAGGCCAGCCGTGATGCATCCTCTGTGAGTGGATCTCCTGGTGCCACTATAGAGGAGGTCTCTTTGTTGGAGAAGAAGGAGACCTTGGTCAGGATCAAATGGTCTCTTTGTTGGAGAAGAAGACCTTGGTCAGGATCAAGTGGTCTCTTTGTTGGGGAAGAAGGAGACCTTGGTCAAGATCAAATGGTGCAAGAGGAGTCAAAACCTCTCTCTCTTTCCACTGTGGGTAGAAGGTAAAGAGTCCTAAGTGCTCCTCAACGAGTCTAACCCATGAAGTTGAGTCTACGCCACAGACACACAGGGATTTATCACACTGAGCATAATCCTCCAGAATAAAGAAAAAAGGTCTCAATGAAAGAGGCAGATGGTCAGCTGCAGCTTGAGAGTGTTATCCTCAGGATTCAAACTAGACTGCAGTTTAAAACACTCGGTGTAACTATTGGGCAAGAAACTTGGGTGCAGTCAAGGTTCATTAAAAACAAGGTTGAAAAACCCCAACATGATAACTTTGCTGATTAGTGTCTTGGGTGCCTTAATTTCTCTACTGGGTGATTATTTACCTGAAGCTGTCCAGAGAAGATCTGAGTGGGATCTGAAATGGAATTTTCCTAGGTACTCAGCCTTCAGTGTGAGTCCAAGTATTTCACCTCTTGTATGGAGGAAGCTGGACTTTGGCTGCAGCTGACAGCTCATGAAAGTAAGTTTTCCTTCAGCCTACAGCCTGCGTTAAAAAGATCATCTCCCAGTTCTTTCACCTTTCTTTGGCTCAGCAGCCCAAGACAATTAGATTAACTTTCAGAAACAAGAAGGCAAACCTTGGGAAGGGCTATTTACAAGAGCTTTTGATAACAACCTGATAACATGACTGAGGTCATGGGCATGACACCTAAAATCAGCAAAAATAATGTTTTCTAGAAGATCTACCAGCCTGATCACAAATTATCTCTGCATGCACAGAGTAATGACTTCACTATTCTTGTAAAAATTAAGCTTAAGACTAGTTCCAAGAGCATTCCATGGAATTCCAAGAAGAATGGAATGACTGCATCTTGGAGAAGGATGTGTGGTGAATGCAGCATAAGGGGACTTGCAGAGAAGCCTAGTCCTACGTGTAGTTCACAGCATCATAGGATCATAGAATCATTAGGGATTGGAAGGGACCTCAAAAGATCGTCCAGTCCAATCCCCCTGCCACAGCAGGATCACCCAGACCAAGTCATACAGTCAGTCTGGGTTAGAAGGGACCACAGGATCATCCAGTTCCAAGTCCCCTACCATGGGCAGGGACGCCCCACCCTAGATCAGGCTGCCCACAGCCTCATCCAGCCTGGCCTTAAACACCTCCAGGGACGGGGCTTCCACCACCTCCCTGGGCAACCCATTCCAGGCTCTCACCACTCTCAGAGTGAAGAACTTCCTCCTCACATCCAGTCTAAATCTACCCATCTCCAGCTTTGCTCCATTCCCCCTAGTCCTGACATCCTAAAAAGCCCCTCCCCAGCCCTTTTGCTGGCCCCCTTCAGATACGGGAAGGCCACAGGAAGGTCACCTGGGAGCCTCCTCTTCTCCAGACTGAACAGCCCCAACTCCCTCAGTCTGGCCCCCGTCTCCTCCAAGCTAAAGACAACTCACCCATTTGCTTTAACAGCATGCATGCTTTAGCATTTTGTGTGTTGTAGATTATATTTTGAGTGACGTATTTTGAGTATGTTTTGAGTTTTCTATAGCCCTAAAACTTGTCTGGCTGCTCCTAGAAGTAGTTGGAAACAACCACCCTCATTAAAAGAGTCGTAGAAGGGATTTACAGCCCGAACACGGCGCACGTCATTGGCTGCCGGGCCACTTCTCCCTGCGGGGCACGGTCCTGCTGGCCAGCTGGCAGGTGAGCGCCCAGAACCGACCAGCCCTGGGAAGGTCCCCACTGAGGGACACGAGCTGGGGAAGTGCTGGGAATTCAAGTTGCCAAGGGGTGAATGTCACACCCAGAAGAAAGGACCGTGGTGGCCAGGCACCCACCACCATAGACAAGACCTCTGTGTTGGCCATCAGAAGCAGCTCTGCTGCTGAATGCAGCTCAGCAAGTGCTTGGGACACAGGCCATCCCACACCTTGACTTGAGGGGGGCTCCCCTCTGTTGTCAGAGGGCCACCCAGGAGGGAAGACCAGGCTCAGGTGAAGCTCTGAAGGGTCCTTAACAAGCCTGAGTTGGCTGCAGCTGGGCCCTGAATGACCACCCCTGGTGCCCCTCTGAGTATAAAAGGCTGTTAGCAGGGGCAGCTGGTGCTTTGTCTGGGGGTGAATGCACCTTGTGGGGACAGAGCACCTCCATCTCTCTGGCAGCAGAGCTTCCAGCAGCGGTGGGACAGGATGAGCTGGACCAGGGTGAGCAACTGGGTTATGTGTTTCTCAGGGGCTTTTGGGAGGCTCTTTGCCTGACTGTAGGGACACAGCATCAGGTCTGCCCACGTGTGTCCTGCTGGTGGCTGCAGCCCTTTGGTTAGGCTGTGGAACTGGCAAAACACCTGGGATGAGGTGGGTTTGAGGGTCTGAGGTCACACCCTGTGACATCTGTCCTGATGCTGGTGAGATTCAGTATCCAGAAGCTGGGCAAAGCACTGACCTGGGGGTGCTAAGGGCTGATGAACATCTCCCCAATGAGAAGAGGCTGAGGGAGCTGGGGCTCTTGAGCTGAGAGAAACCAAGGCTGAGGGGTGACTCCGTGGGTGTTGATAAATATGTGAAGGGTAGGTGTCAGGACGATGGAGCCAGCTTCTGCTCAGGGGCACCCAGTGACAGGACAAGGGGCAGCGGGTGTGAGCTGGAGCAGAGGAGGTTCCACATCAGTGTGAGAAGGACCTTCTTCCCAGTGAGGGTGACAGAGCAATGGAAGGGGCTGCCCAGGGAGAGGTTGTGGAGTCTCCTTCTCTGGAGGAGCTTAAGACCCACCTGGACATGCTCCTGCACGACTTGGTCTAGGAGATCCTGCTGTGGCAGGGGGATTGGACTGGATGATCTCTTGAGTCCCAGATCCACACAGAACCACAAAACATTAGGGACTGGAAGGGACCTCAGAAGATCATCCAGTCCAGTTCCAAGAAAAAAGCCAGGTAAGAATCCCACAAATTCAGAAGTTCCACAGAAGAAAGCAGAGTAGAGTCACTGTCCTGAGTGTCCAGCAGCACCCCTGCACACGCAGACAAACCAGATAGAAACTGCAGAGGTGTGACGAGCTTGCCAGGGCTCAGAGAGGTCTTCACGGGAATCGGCTCGTAAGCCAGTTCTTATCCGAGCAACTGAAACCCCACCTAATGGCAATGGAGTCGGCGCAATGAAGCGCGCGCTCGCCCTTCCGACTAGAGCATTAATCCAAAGGTGCAGTGTTGGGATTGTCTAGGAAAACATCTTGTCCTAGAAACTGTGAGAGCTTTTGTGTTCAAAGGACTTGGAAAACCAACTCCCTTTCTGTGGAGCCCTGCCCCTTGGGATTTGGCGTAAGAAAGAAAAGAGAATCTCTGAGAAATATCAGATTCTCTTTGCTGGTGCGTTTTTACTTTGGTCTGAATGGAAACTGCTTGAGCTCAAAAGGTAGATTTCGTTGGCCGTGGGTTTTACTAAGTGTGAGTTTAGTGGAGGAAGCAAAAGAAGGCAAAGGATGCGCTGAATCCAACGGCGTTTTGCAGCCGCGTCCTCCGTCCGTCGGCTTTTGGTAAGCACTTGGCAGACATCTGTGCGGTGGAAGCTGCCAGTTCTTACTGTCTGGACAGAAGGGGATGTCAGAGGAAACGTGTGGCAAATTAGGGTGAACTCTCTGGCCCAAATGTTAAATGAGAGGGCAAATTATGCAGGATCTGGCTACTGTTTTGCTGCTCTCACTTGCAATTCCTTTGGGCTGGGCACCCTTATGAGCCCATCCCGAAGATATTATCATAATGGAATGTTTTGCATAATAGAAAACACAGTCACCTCAGATCTTTTGCATGACAAACCCTTGATTAGGAAGACAACGGGATGGAAATGGAGTTTGTATTTATACAGGCAGGCAGCACCGCCAAGGAGAACGGGAGTTGACCTCAACCCGCTGGAGAACTGACGGAGGCAGATGCAAACCCTCTCTCTTTACAGTAAATTTATCCTGAAACAGGGGAACGAGCAGAAATCTTTCAGAAGTCTTCCTGTGGTGAAGACTTCCTTGCTCAGGAGAAGCGTGCCCGTGATGTGCGAGAGGTCCCGCACATTTCCAAACGGTTCAGAGTTCTCGTGCAGCTCCAAAACATCTGTGAAAACAAGACTGATGGTGACCAAAAGGCAAGTATCTTACACTTCCTATTACACAGCTGATTCAATCTGCAGCCTTTAGGTCTGTTGAGCTACAGGTAGAAAACAGAGAATGAATATACTGGCCCCAAATCAGCACAGGCAGCCATTTACATCATTATGAGCTGCATTGTTATTTTCAGAGTTGAATGCTCCCATACAAACCAGAGCCCGTGCTCAAGTCTGCACAGGATGCTCAAGTCTTCATGGATTTATGGATTTTGTACATAAATATACCAAATATATATAAATATGTTTGTATATAAATATGGATATGTAAATATATCAAGGATTCCTGATGATGTGCGTGTCATCAGACGCACAAACCCACTGGATGGAATCATAGAGTCATCGAGTCATCGAAGATTGGAAGGGATATGTTCAATTTTTTTATTTATTCATCTGTATTTCATTGCTCCCTATATTTAGAGAGTTTATTCCTACATTTCTCTTTGCAAAACACCTCCCTGATCCTTCACTAGACATGTTTAAGACCTGCCTGGATGTGTTCCTGTGTGACTTGGTCTAGGTGATCCTGCTGTTTCGGGGGGATTGGACTGGATGATCTTGCGNGTTACTGTCAACAGTCTGGAGAATAGAAGTGTTGGTTGCTGCCAAGCTCAGGTCTGGGACTGATTAGGGTTGACAAGGATTCCACCACAGCCAGTTTAAGGGAGATGACCCCAGTCCAGCTCCTTAAAATGTGCTGAGAAGTTAATGTTGTGGTAGCATGAGAGCTATGGATGGTGGGAGGGTGTCAGTGCTAATCATGAGCATCCTTATGGTTCTCTCTGCAGGTGCCCCAAAGTGAAGTGCATTGCTCAGTCTNGAATATCGGAAGGAACTTCTTCCCAATGAGGGTGACAGAGCACTGGAACAGGCTGCCCAGGGGAGTTGTGGAGTCTCCGTCTCTGAAGACGTTTAAAACCCTCCTGGATATATTTCTGTGTGACTTGGTCTAGGTGATCCTGCTGTGTCAGGGGGATTGGACTGGATGATCTTTTGAGGTCCCTTCCAATCCCTAGTGTTCTGTGATTCTGTGGATTAGTTTAATTATTTTTTCTATTTATTTACGTGTATTTCATAGAATCATAGAATCATATATTTAGAGTGTTTATTTCTCTGTTTCTGTTTGCAGGATGAACTTCTGCAAACAGAAACAGAGGAGACAAGCTCTCTAAAGTGTGCAAGAATTTGAAGACTCTGCACCTTTAGGGAAGCTGGTAGACTTTACTAACTCTTTGCTTTCTAACTACTGTAAAAATGTGAGGCACTTTCACCTGGCTGAACGTTGGAGGACAGCAGTGTTGTTTCATTACTGTCAACAGTCTGGAGAATAGAAGTTGGTTGCTGCCAAGCTCAGGTCTGGGACTGATTTGGGTTGACAAGGATTCCACCACAGCCAGTTTAAGGGAGATGACCCCAGTCCAGCTCCTTAAAATGTGCTGAGAAGTTAATGTTGTGGTAGCATGAGAGCTATGGATGGTGGGAGGGTGTCAGTGCTAATCATGAGCATCCTTATGGTTCTCTCTGCAGGTGCCCCAAAGTGAAGTGCATTGCTCAGTCTGGAGACCCTACGTGGCCAGGGAAAAGCTTCTGTAAATTGCTCTGAGCTGCCTCATCTCAGTCTGATCAGGATAAGATCTTGTCTGTGGTTATCTGACAGCCATTTCCCCTCTGCCTCCCTCACTGTGATTTGTGGAGACGACTGTAGTCTGATCCAAAGGCTCTGAACACCCAGAACTGCCATAACAAGCAGCGAGGACAAATGTACCCAGCATCTCTCAGGATTGAGCTGATCACTTGTAGCTGTAGATACCTCTGTGACTCGAGTTACATGTGTTGGCTTTGAGATAAGGTCATGATTCCATTCTGGTCAAAGAGCTGGAAGAGGCAGGGCACGTCTGATCTCCGCGCAGCGTCTGGTCACCATTATCTTAGCAGCAAACTCCCAGCTGACTGCAGCTTGGCTCTTGTCAGCCCAGCTTGCCCAGAAAGTGGCACGTTCTGAGCGAGACACAGCTCGATGGAGAGAAGACAGGCAATGCCAGCCTTGGGTCTTCAGCAAAAGAGCCTTTTTGCTATAAAACCAGCGCAAAGTGGCTGCGTTTTGGTAACAGCTGCTGAAACCCAGGAGTCAACCTTCTCGGTGCCTGAAGAAGCAGCCGTGAAGAAGCACCCGGCTGCTAGTGGGCTGTAAATAGGCTGGTTGATCAGAAGGCTAAAAAGAGAACCCAATGTAATGATGGTACATAACAAGCCCACCAGGATGCTCCACCTGAGCAGCGGTACAGCTGCTTTCTTTGAGGAATACTTTACACTGTATTAGAGAATTAATCTCCTCTCCTCTTTGATAGCAAGAGCGTGCCAGCCAGCCAGCCCCCTACCAGCAGCCTGAACCTAGAAGTTTATCCATCCTTGTTCCCAAATGCTGCTTAATTCACCTTCTCTGAAGTGCCCGCGAGAAGCCCTGTGGTGAGAGTGTGTGCTCGTGTATTTATTGCTCCCTCTCGCTGCTCTCCATCAATTGATCGCTGTCTTAGAGCCACCCTTGACCCGTTATCATAATGGCTTCATTTAGAATTGTCAAGGCTGGAAGAGAGCTCTGAGATCAAGTCCAACCATCAACCCAACCCCACATTGCCCACTGAACCCTGTTCCCTAGGGCCACTCCTACACGTTTTGTGAACCCCTCCAGGGACAGCACATCCACCCCCTCCCTGGGCAGCCTCTTCCAACCCCTGACCACTCAGTCAGGGAAGAAAGTTCTCATATTAGTCTGGAGAAGAGAAGACTGAGAGGAGACCTTATTGCCCTCTACAACTACCTAGAAGAAGGTTGTAGCAAGGCTGGTGTTGGTCTCTTTTCTCCAATTAGTGACGATAGGTCGTGGGGAAATGGCCTCAAGTTGCGTCAGCAGAGGTTTAGATTGGATGTTAGAAGGAAATTCTTTACTGAGAGGGTGGTTAGGTGCTGGAATGGATTGCCCAGGGAGGTGGTGGTGTCACCATCCCTGGAGGTGTTTAAGACACTAGGATAAAGGTTGGACTCAATGACCCTGGAGGTCCTTTCCAGCCATGATGATTCTGTGATATCTAGTCTAAACCTCCCTTGGCACAACTTGAGGCCATTAGCTCTTCTATCAGCAGTGACTTGTGAGAAGAGACTGATCCCCATCTGTCTACAACCTCTTTTCAGGTAGCTGTACTGAGCAGTAAGGTCTCCCCTTAGCCTCCTTCTCTCCAGACTAAACAGCCCTGGTTCCCTTAGCTACTCATCATCAGATGTGTCCTCCAGGGCCTTCACCAGCCTCCTTGTCCTTGTCTGCACCTGCTCCCACACCTCAGTCACAGAATCACAAGGGATTGGAAGGGACCTCAAAAGATCTAGTGCAGTCCCCCTGCCACAGCAGGATCACCTTGAGGTGCCCAAAATGGGACCCCCTACTCAAGATGAAGCCTCACCAGTGCTGAGTACGGGGGAACCAGAAAGAAAGTCAGAAATGAGAATCTGAGCTGCATCAGTGTCTGTTGAGCCCACGCTCAGAGGCAGCCGTGAACTTGCCCCCACGTCACTTCCTTAAGCCAAACCAAATCCAACGACTGCAATGACGCTGCCTGCAAAGGTTTTGTCTGCTCTCTCCACTTCCAGTTAGCTCATTGTGGCTGCCCTGGAGCCAGCTCCAGTTTCTGTGTCTCCTCGATGTGACCGGACGAGAAACGCGCAAACAGATCCCGTAAGGCAGGGAGGGCAGCGAGTTGTGCAGGAGGCTGCTGCTGCTGCTGCGTGGTGGTGGTTGTTGTTGTTACTAGGGAAACCACTTCCTGGGCAGCCTTGTGTTCAGCACATCTGGCTGGCTGCAGCTCCAAGTGCTCTGCAGTGTCATGAAATGAACCAGCACGAGATACCCCACGAGTGGACACTATCAGCCCTAAGCAGCAGGACTTCCCCATCATGTGTTTTTATAGCGAGGGGACGTGTGTCTGGAAGAGGAGTTGCTCCTTTCACGTGCTGTACGTGTTATCCCTTTTTCCTTAACATTAATGTGATGTCACAGACCATCTTTGGTTGGAAGAGACCTTAAGAGCATCAAGTCCAACCTTTGACCCAGCACTGCCAGGTAGCCCCTAACCCATGTCCCTCAGTGCTCCATCCATCTGCCTTCTAAGTACCTCCAGGGATGGGGACTCCACCACTGCCCTGGGCAGTTCCAGTGTTTGACAACCCTTTTGATGAAAAATTTCTTCCTAACATCCAGCCCAAACCTCCCGTGGTGCCCCTTGCAACCATATCTTCTTGTCCTATCCCTTGCCACCAGGGAGAAGAGGCTGCCCCCTTCCTAGCTCCAACCACTTTCCAGGTCGTTGAAGAGAACAATAAGGTCTCCCCTCAGCCTCCTTTTGTCCAGACTGAACAGTCCAAGGTTCCTCAAACACTTCTCACAGGACTTGTGCTCCAGACCCTTTGTGAAGCTCTGCACAAGCTGGCAGTGCAGATAGGCTAGAGTTGAAATCCTAAGCCCAAACACCCACACTTTTTGGCAGCTGGTCCTAGCTCCCATTTCACAAGAAGTATCTTCATCCAAGCACTTTGCTCAGGAAAACAGGTTGTGGTGCTTGGACTCATCTCTGTCAGAGCGTGCTCCTTTTTTATGGGACGGGGTTTGGTTCTTTTTAAGATGCAGCTTGCTTTTGAGTTGAGTCACAAAACAGTTAGTAGAAACACCTCAAGCAGCAGCCACTTCTTCTGGTGATCCATCCCCACGCCCTTCCTTACATCCCTTAAACAAGGGTCTGCTTCACAGAATCAGGGTGGTCTGGGTTGGAAGGGACTTTAAAGATCATGTGGTTCCAGCTCCCTGCTGTGGGCAGGGACACCTCCCACTAGCCCTGGTTGCTCAAGGCTCCATCCAACCTGGGCTTAAACACTTCCAGGGAGGAGGTAGACTCAGACGTAATCCCAGAAAACAAGGCTGAAAGGGGTCCCTAGGAATCACTGGTGCTGAGCAGGTTCTGATAGATCTAGTTCATACACAGAGGCTCACCAGTTCCTTCATCCTCCAGGTGCTGGGGGTCCAACATGCCCTGTCCTCACAGGCTTCCACAGCTGATGAACTGATTTTACCTCTCCTCCATCTTGCTGGAAGTCTCAGCTGAGTGAATGAGTCCAAAGAGGACTCCGTACCCCGTTCCTGTGCGACTGGATCTAGTAGGGGATCCTGCTGTGGCAGGGGGGTGGGACTGGATGATGTTTTGAGGTGCCTTCCAGTCCCTAATGTTCTGTGATTCCTGGGTTGTCTGTCCCAGTGAAGTCTCTCTGCAGAAGGAGCTGTGCTGCTGCTCTCCTGACTGGAATCCAGGTGCAGAGTAGGTCCAGAGGCCCAGGGCTGGACGGTCTCCTTCTATGAGGAAGGGGAGGATTGAAGACATAGTTCTTTAGCAACTCCGGTGCTCACCACAGAAACCATTTTTCTGGAGAAGCTGAGGCCACCACAAAGCCAGCAGCTCCATCCCTGCATAGGAGGCCACAGCTCAGCGACAGAGCAGGTATCCAAGATGCTCTCACAGCACAACACAAGGAGGGTGAAAAATAACAGCAGAGCTCAAGCTGGAGCTGAGCAGAGAGCGTGTGGAGAATCACTTAGTCACGCAGGAGGCAAACACTAGTAACGTCAAATCGGATTTAATCAACAGTCTCACTTAAAATAGAACGTGAGGAGGATCACTCCGTGATGACTTTGGTGTTTTGTCAATAGGTTTTTGCTCTGACTCTTCAGGCAAGACCTACAAACCAACTGGAACATGATTTCTGACACAGCAGGACATGGAAAAGGAGCGGGCAGTGCCACACCGACAGCATGCAGGGGGACTGGAAGCAAAGGCTCAGTCCTTCTTCGCTTGATTCAAAGCTAGGTCTTAGAATCATGGGCCTCCTGCCTCTTTCACAAAGATATTCTAGAGGGCAAACTTCACTTTCTTTCCTTTGAAGATACTTGGAAGCAAATAATGTGTGTCCCTAGGGAACAGGGTTTAGTGGGCAGGGTGGGGTTGGGTTGAAGGTTGGACTGGATGATCTTGGAGGTCTCTTCCAGCCTTAATGATTCTAGGATTCTAAGCATGGAATCTATAAGCATAGAGTCTGGAAAGTTCAGATGAGTGTCTTGGACACCAGCCCATAACATAATCCTCACTTGTTTGCTTCCCCTGGTCATGAGCTGTATGAGGTTGGACAGGTCAGCATCAAGAGAAGCCTCCTCTAGATCCGCTATAGTTGTCACAGTTAATTTTCCTCACCCCCAGAACCAACACCTCCATGGTCAGGAGCAGGAAGAAGTTCTTTAACCTGAAGGTGGTGGATCCCTGGATCAGGCTGCCCTGAGAGGTGGTGGAGACCCCATCCCTGGAGACATTCAAGGTCAGGCTGGACGGGGCTCTGGGCAGTGTGGTCTGGCGAGTGACATCTCTGCTGGTTTGAGGAGTTTTGGACTAGATGAGCTTTGGACATCCCTTCCAGCGCTGTGATTTTATGATTTCATCATCTCTCAGCAAAGAGGCTGTGGCAGGGCAGGGACAGGAGGCAGCGCTCACACTTGGTGCTGCTTGATCTGCCTCACCCAGAGGCACACAGGTGCCCGGCAGAGCTGCTCTCTCAAGCAATGACCATGTCGGGAATTTCACTGGATCTTCCAGTGAGGAATGGCTTGGGCTGCCAGCCCCCCAGCCTGGCGGTCGGGACATTCTTCTGCAAAGAAAACCTGGGGATGCTGAGCCCTCGGATTACCTCCTCCTTATCAGAACGAGGGTACCCAGCTCCTTCTGTTCCCACAGTCCCTGTTCAACACTGTGTTTGAGAGACTGCAAAGCACCTAATCTCACTTCAGCTGATTTAAAATGCGCTTGGTGCATCCGAGCTGTTGTCTAATCCCTCTGTTTGAGATGTTCGACATTAGCCAACCGCTTCTGATTCAAGTGCTAACGATCCCCTTCAGGCAGGTAGTTCACAGACAGTGTTCACGATGTGCGAAGTGGCACTTCAGCTCCCACGGGTAGAAGTCAGTAAACTTCAAATCCCAGAGCTCCTCGACTTGTTTTGCATCAATTGCCCTCACAGGAGGGGAGCGGAGAGCTGTCTGGATGCATCTTCTGCGTCAACCTAGGGCTGAGATTCGTTTTCAGAGCTGTGGGGCCGCTGGTTAGAGACAAATCACAGCGAAAGTTCAAACAGATTTTAAGTCTAAAGGAAATTAATCTGTTAATCACCTCGTTTTCATAGAGTCATAGGGTCGGAAGGGGCCTCCAACGGTCACCTAGTCCAACCCCCCTGCAGTTTTAGTTTCTATCCAGTCAGCTCTGTCGTTCTTCAACGTCTTTTCAGTTGCAGCTCTCTTGGAAGAAGAGTTAACAGAAGTGTTTTTGTTGGGTACTGTCCTTCTGCAGTTGGCAAGGGGCTGCAGGTACAGAAGCTGCTCCACACTAGATGATCTTTCGAGGTCCCCTCCAATCCCTAANACCTCCAACGGTCACCTAGTCCAACCCCCCCGCAGTTTTAGTTTCTATCCAGTCAGCTCTGTCCTTCTTCAATGTCTTTTCAGTTGCAGCTCTCTTGGAAGAAGAGTTAACAGAAGTGTTTTTGTTGGGTACTNAGAAACAAAAATCCCCAAGGTCTCTGGCCTGCAGCCATTCAAACAGAAAGCTGATACTAAGCTGAGAAACATGAGCTCCTGGCGACCCACAGGTGAAGGAAGTTAATTGAAAGATAAGTCTTTCTCTCCTGATAAATCAGAGGGTTTGAAAGCTGCTCAAGAAACTTCCTTTGTGGGGAAAAGCTTCCAGTCACTAGGCAGTCGCCAGCTAAGAAAAGCAAATTTAATTGAAAGAAGATGTGAGGAGGTCTGGAAGGTTTGAATAAGCGCTGAGGGACACCTTGAAAGAGAAGAAATCCACACGTTGTGCTGCTCCAGTGGTCATTTCTCTGTTGGGACAAAGCAGTACTGGGAGCTGTGTCAGGTAAGTAACTGGTGTGGGTCTCCTTTCTCACCCTACACAGCTCCTGCAGCCGGGAGCTTTGCAGGCATCTGTTAATCACTCGTTTAGTGGCTGCTGCCAGGGAACAAAGGGGATCACTCGTGGGGAAACTAAAACTGGTAGAGATCGAGGATCACTGGAGAAGAGAGATTGGGCAGCACCTTTTCTTTCTCTCTTTGTAGTAAATGTCCAAGTTAAAAATAAAAGAGATTCTACCTATGGCCACTTCTCTAACTCAGGCTCCAGAGATGCCTTTAAAAGAACTTGGTTGCAATTTTTTTCTTGTCTGTATGGAATCAATTAATGAAAGTTCAGGGTGACTTGGACACTGTGAAGTCCAGTTCCACCTTCAGGTATTCTTCAGTGCTTGAATCTGTGATATAAAGTAGACGATATAAACTACCCTGAATGCTCAGTCTTCACCAAACACCCAGTGAAACACCCTTCTCGTCGGTTGTGCCCGTGCAAAGCTTTGAAAATGGAGGCTAGGCTCCATGCCTTGGTTTTTGGGGTGGGTTCTTTAATCTCCCAGAGAATATAGTTCTTTCCATCTACAGGATGTGTCCCAGGGCTGTGTGTCCAGCTCCTTTCATTAGTGAGTGACTATCTTTGAGCTCCTCAGGTGGAAGCTGGGGGCAAACTGTTCTAATTAGATGGATGGTCTCTTCTAACGTGGATGACTCAGTGGCTCTATGAGCACCCACCCTCCTGAAACCACCCTGTAGTCCTAACTCCAGTTCAATTAGGAGATGGTTTAGTGGTTAAGAAGGACTTGATGGTTGGACCTGATGATCCCAAAGGTCTTTTCCAACTTTGATGATTCTGTGAAAAGTGAGGGTGAGATGTTTCTCTGATGTCATGAATCTCCCAAGGCTTCAAGACCTCACTAGGGTGCGGAGCACTGCAGCAGTCTGCTGGCACTTACAGCTCGTCCTGAGTTGAAGACACCTAAAGCATTCATTTCCATCTTTGATGTGCATCACCAGATTGGCCCTTAGAAAATGGGTCTGGTCTTTGGTTAGCAGTGTTTTCAAGGCAGCACAGCCCCAGCAATCAGCACCAGGCCCTCTGGGAAACGGGAGGGGAAAAAAGAAGGACCATTTTTGGATCGACTGCCTCTCACCTAAATCAGTATCTGCCAGCACAGGCAGTAATGACGAGGCTGCAGAGTCTTCCAGCTATTATTAAGGCTGGCTCGTGCTCAGCATGGCTCGCTGCAGACAATGCAGAGCACTGCTCGTGAGGGCAATGAACAGTAAATACTTGGCCCTGGATTTAATTTTTTTAAAATCTCTTCAGGTTTTTTCCCTCTTTATTCTCCTCTGGTTCATATCCCTTTATCCTCACCCATGTGCTGTGTAGGCGTCTCAAATCTACCACCCGTGACACCACCTCCCACTGGTAGCAACAAGCCCTTCCAGCGCTGCAGGGTCCACTTTGCAGAGCTTCATGAGGAGGGGTGTTGTGGAGAAGCTGGAGGTGATAACCTGCTGGCACAAGGTTGCTCCGACACCTTCCCTCTGGGTTTTCTTATCTCAGGGGAGGGGTGGCTGCTCCTTGGGTTGAGCTCTTGCTTTGCTGTAGCAGCCAGGCTGGTTTAGGGAGAAAACCTCAGGGCCAAACAGGCTTGGAGTGCAGCCAAGGGGGTCAGGAGACGGCTTGAAGTGTTGTCCTACATGACTAAAAGCTCACTTGGGACTTGCTTCCTGGTCCTAAGGAAGACACAAACCTTTTGAGGTGAGAATGGCTGGCTCTCATTTGTATCAGAGGCATCCGTCGGTTGGAGTTGCCCCACAGGTAGTGAGTCAGGAATAATAAACAAATCAGGCTGAAAGCACAAATAGTTCTTCTGGGAGGCAAGACCTTCCCAAGTGTGCCCCAGCCAGTGAGAGCTGGGGGTGAATTCGCAATGGGTTTACATCTGTGGGCTTCCCTGGGCAGTGCCCTCAGGGGGCAGCTGATTCTGCAGCAATTTTCTAGACTTAAAGGTGGGGATCCTCCTCCTGAAGAGTTTTTCTATCAGAGCTGGGCCAGAACATTGTTCTTTCAGATACCAGTTGTGATAGTGAAGACCCACCACCAAGCCTGCCTTGTGCTGGCTCAGAGGAGTCCTCAGATACTCCTGATCAGCCTGAGACAAGACTTGAATTTAGACAGAGTTATTGGATTGTTTTGGTTGGAAAAAGCCCTTTAAAATAGAAAGTCTGACCCTGAAGCCAGGACTGGCAGGTCATCCCCAGCCACCACAACTGTAGGACTTCCAAATCCCTCCAGGGATGATGGCTCCACTGCTTCCCTGGGCAGCTTGATCCAGAGGTGACAATCCTTCCAGTGAAGGAATTTTTCCTCTCCTGACACAACTTGAGGCCATTTCCTCTTGTTCTTCTGCTAGTGATGGAGAAGAGACCAACACCCACTTCTCTCCAGCCTCCTCACAGGTAGCTGTAAAGAGCAACCAGGTCCCCCTCCGCCTCCTTTTCCCCAGACTCAACAACCCCAGTTGTCTCAGCCATTCCTCATCAGACCTGTCCTCCAGACCCTCCACCAACCTTGGGCCCGTTCCAGCACCACAATGTCCTTCTTATGGTAAGCTTTCCAAAACTGAACCCAGTACTCAAGGCGTAGCCTCACCAGTTCTCACTACTGCTCCTCCAGTAACCATCTTCTAAGGTAGTGGCTTCCCCATCAGCCTAGACTGTACAAGTCAGAGTGTTTCCCCTGGACGACGACATATTTGATTCAGATCTGGGGGCAGGGGTTGCCAGAAAACTGGCCCTTCCAGTGCTTCAGTTAACTGTGAGAGGGCTCTTCTACAGCAAAGTGGAGACACTGAGTAATTAACTAGGTACCAGTTACAGCCCTAAATGCCCAGAGCCTTGCCCTGTGCAGTCAGTGCTCCCCTGGATGATGCTCCTGTGTGTGACTGGGTCGGTGACTAATTCTTTCAACTACTTACTGCCCGGTCCCCATCTGCTTCCAAGGACTTTCTATCCCTTCAAAAATTCCTGTTTTCACCTCATCACTGTCTACAACTGCCTGAAAGGACACTGTGAAGATGTCAGTGCTGGTCTCTTCTCACAGATAATTAGTGACAGAACCAGAGGGAAGGGTTTCAAGCTCCAACAGGGGAGGTTTAGTTGGGCATCAGGAAAAAATTCTTCATGGACAGAGTGTTTGGGCACTGGAATGGGCTGCCCAGGGTGGTGGTTGAGTCCCCATCCCTGGATGAGTTGAAAAGACACATGGATGTAGTGTTGGGGGCTCTGGTTTAGGACTGAACTGGTAGAGTTGATTTAGAGTGGATGTGAGGAGGAAGTTCTTCACCGTGAGAGTGGTGAGAGCCTGCAATGGGCTGCCCAGGGAGGTGGTGGAGGCCCCGTCCTTGGAGGTGTTTAAGGCCAGGCTGGATGAGGCTCTGGCCAGCCTGATCTAGGGTGAGGTGTCCCTGCCCATGGCAGGGGAGTTGGAACTGGATGATCCTGTGGTCCCTTCTAACCCTGAGTGACTGTATGACTTGGTCTGGGTGATCCTGCTGTGGCAGGGGGACTGGACTAGATGATCTTTCGAGGTCCCTTCCAATCCCTCATGATTTTATGATTCTATGATTGAGTAGGGTTGATGTTTGGAGTTGATGATCCCAGGGGCTTTTTCCAACCTGCTTGGTTCTGTGATTCCCTCTTTCATTTTTTCGAGAGCAGAAAGCGAAAGGCATTGGGTTGGGTCTGGACCACATGTAGGCAGGAGAAGAGTGGTTCTGCTACACTTTATTTATACAAGAAAACGAGTTACAGCTGACAAACCATCACATCTCCCAGAACACAGACGAATTACAAGGTGTAACAAACAACGCGACACGCACTGAACTGTCCCGCCTGCTGCGCTGGCTCTCCGAGGAGCGCACGGGCGCAGAGATTTACTTACACTGACGCCGCCTCCGTGCACCAGCCCTCCCTTCTTCGTGCATTAAAAATCTCTGAGTGCTGCCCCGTGGAAGCCGGCAAGCAGGGGTTTTGTCTCCAATGCACTTCTTGGGGGGTTGTGGATGAACATCCTGTACTTGTAGGGGTGTTTGGCTTTCTGAAAGCTGCGGGGCAGAAACGGTCCCCTGGGCTGAGCACTGGCAGGGGATGGGGTGCTGTGCTCAGTGTTCAGCGTGGGTCTGCTCGCACAGGGTGCCTGCGGGTGCTCCCCACGAACAGCAGATGACGAAGCCAGTACTGGCCACGGGTGGGTGTTTGGGGTGTGAGCGTGCCCAAGCCCTGGCTGCACGCCCAGCATCACCCGTCAGCCCACAGGGAACTCGTCATCCTGCCTTTATTTCCCCAAAGGGCTGAAGGGCAGGGGCCCTGCGCACCACAGAGGAGGGGAAACCCCCACCCCGTGCCTCAGTCTGCCGCAGGCTGGGTTGAAGTGGTGCGCGTACTGGTGACTTCTCCTGACCCTGTCTTAAAACAACAGTGAGACTTAGAACTGATCTGAGACACCATGTGCAACCAGCGAGGAGGACACCAGTAAAGTAAGGTCAGGGCTGTGGGAGTCTCCTGACTGGTCTGGTGGCTGCTGAGGGTGGATTAGAGCTGATCTGAACCCAGCAGGAGAGAGGACTAAGCCATCTCCAGCTGGCTGACTTCTAAAGTCACATTCTGTGAACTTGAACTTGTAAGGAACCTCTGTCTCGTGCAGACCATCTCCATCACCAGCTTCCCTCCCCTGTTCACGTCGTATGAGATCCCAAACAGAGTCAGAACGTGTCCTCACACTTCCGTCTGCCTGCTACACCTGCTGCCCCATGGCTGCTGTGCCCTCTGCAGCAAAGCCACATCCTCTCAGTATCACCAGGAGGGATCTACTGGGGCTCAGCCAAGCATGGGGAACGTGAAAGTTGTGTGGCTGCTGGCTCCGTCCCACAGCTCCTTGAGGGCTGTGCCCCAGGGACAACTGGTCACTTAAGCCAACTTCTGGCTACTGATGGAATTAAGCACCATGTTCTGAGCACATGCAGTGTGTCTGGAAGGTCAGGAGGCTTCTTCTTTGAAGATGGTTTGAGAAGGGAACTGATTTGGGAAGGGCAAGAGGAAAAGAGGGTAACTCAGCAGATTTTTGCTGAAGCTCTCTCAAGAGAATTGATGGGGGTTAAACAGTCCATTCTGCAACACTAAGAAAAGCTCTGGTGGGAACCCTGGTTCTGCAGGACACTGCAGTGGTGGGCTCGCTGCCAGGAGGTCCAGACTGATGGTGTCAGGGGGGCTGACCACACGGGGAAGGCCTCTGCTGGGTGGAGGGCTTGGGCAAAACAGGCTGTACTGTTCGTTCCCTGGAGCTTCTACTTTCTTAAAGCAACTTGATGATTCACTGCAGATCTGTTGAACAGCACCAGGTCACCAAGGCTGGGTTCCCTGGTGCCAGGAGAACATCTCCAGGAACCACAGCAGCCAACCCAAGTCACCACAAGCAGTCAGAGCACTCAGGAAGAAGGTGCATGACTAAGAGATCCTGGTCACCCCTTGGGTGATCAGTAGCTCAGAAACCCTCACTATTGCTGAAAAATCAAGTCTCTGTTGGGAGTCTTAAAGCGGCCTCCCAGCACCTGTCAGAAGGCTGAGGAAGACTGTTCAATAGGGCAGAGAACCATAGGAAGAGGGGTCATGGTTTTAAGCTGAAAAAGGGTAGATTTAGGTCAGACACCAGGAAAAAATCCTTTGATCTGAGGGTGGTGGATCCCTGGAACAGGCTGCCTGGAGAGGCGGTGGAGCCATTCAAGGTCAGTCTGGATGGGGCTCTGGGCAATGTGGTCTGCTGAGTGATGTCCCTGCTTGTTGCAGGGGTGGTTGGATGGGATGACCTCTGGAGGTCCCTTCCAACCCAATACATTCTGTGATTCCAACCAAGATATTTGTGCACTTTCCTTTGGGCAACCAAATTTGAGCTGAGTTTGGGCTGTGTCAGTGGCAATGGGCAGAGAGGATAATTTCACAGACACACACACACAGACGCACACGCACCTTGAGGGAACGCCGCGCATGAGTCGCTGTGGATGGGGATGTCCTGGGCTTGTGGGAACAGCTGGGAATGACCTTCTGTATTAAACGTTCAGATGTTGTCTGAGCAGCGTGATCGTTTGCCTCCCGATTGAAACCGCCGAGCAGAAGCAGCTATGCACCTACCCTTAAGTTCCTAATTGAAATCGTAGGTGCATTTTCAAAACCTCCTCAGATTTCTGCAGCAAGGTTGGGTCCTCTGTTTGTTTTCCTCTAAAAATAGCTAGTTTTTACTCATCAAACTGCACACGAGTTAATAGCAAAGATAATGTATAAAAGACTCTTCTCTTACAAAGCAAAAAAGGAACATGAAACCCAAACGAACCACTTCTAAGGCAGTTTCAGTGTGTGGTCAATTCAAAAGTTCAGTGGTCACTTTCCCCCCCTTGGAAACACAGCGGGGAAAAGCTGCAGTAAGTAGGTTCTGTGTAGGACTGTGACTGAAAGTGGCTTCTGGATGGCTTTCACTACATCCTGCGACAGAGGGATCACACTGGGGAAGGGTGACTTTCAAGAGCTGTGCAAATGTTGGGCGTGCTCCCACGGTTCAGCTCTTTGAAAGCGTAGGCTCGTGTCCTGGGTCAGTAAGAGGCCCTTCTGTAGCTGTTTTGCATTCAAGGATTTGCCTTGTTGGGTGTTTTGCTCTTACTAAACGCCGCGGGACTTTAGTAAGATGGCAGCAGCACAAATCCCTTTCCCCTCCCTTCAAACCCTGGAGTCCAACCACCGTGTTGCCACACTTCTGAAAGAGGTGACTCAATGCGTGCGGCAAGCAAAGGATGCCGGATGCACGTGCGGGATGATCTTGGCCGGCAAGCACTCCTGTCTGAGCAGGGCTACAACTCGGCGGTGGCGTGTGCACCGCACCTCACCGTCCGTGAGTACCCTGGTGCATGGCCAGGGTGGCTTGGACCCCTCCCTGAACATGATGTCCTCCCCAACCCAAGTGCAGCAGGGGCTTCCTTTTTGTACAATCACGCCACGGAGGGTCTTGCAAAGCTAAGGGCATGGTGTATGGCAGTGCCTTCCCATCAGCTCAGCTCGGAGGACCTGTGGAAAGTGACCTGGAAGATGCTTTGGTGAGGAACAGTTTGGGATAAGGACAATTCCCCACCTGGCTTTGTGTGTGGCAACAGAGCTCTGTTCAATGGCTCATTCAGCAAGAGATCATAGAATCATTAGGAATTGGAAGGGACCTCGGAAGATCATCTAGTCCAAGCCCCCTGCCACAGCAGGACCACCTCGACCAAAGTCATAGAGTTCTGGACCTTGGTGTCAATCAAACCGAACAGTTCCATCCTTCCTCTTTTCCAGAAAACATTCCAAAAGGTGCTGTGAAAGAAAGAGATATTCTGGAAGGTCACAAACCCACAAAGGATTCCCTGGCTGGCCGTCAGCTGCCAACATCTCATCGTGTTTTCGCTTGGGCTTTCTCACAGGCCTGTTTGGGAACCCGGCATGCTAGAGAGCCTGAGCAGAGCGACCCAATCCAGAGTAAACATGCAGTTATTGCCACGGTTTTCAAATGGATATGAACGGGCGGAGGAGCTAATGGGAGAAGAAGGAACCCAACGACGCTTCAGGAGCAGCGGCAAGGCGCTGGAGTCGCCAGCCCAGGGGACAAGTTGGGCTTGTTCTGGCAGGAAGTCTTCCTGCTGGCTGTGAAACAGCTCTCAGAGAAAACACTCCCTTCTCTGTGCCACCGTTGGCTTCCTTTGTAGAGTCACCACGGAAGGAGTGGGAACCCCACACGTGTTGTCTCAACGTATTCGAGACGTTGCTGGTGGAAGCGGGAAAATCCTTCTGAAGATGTGGTGCTGCAGTGGGAAATCAAACCAAAGTGAACACGAAAGGCTGGAGGAGGAGTACATGCCATGGAGGAGTCAGCAAAAGCTTAATCTTTACACAGTTCTCTGAAACCACGAGGAATCCAAATGCGTGCAAGGGTTTGAAAGAAATCGCAGGGGAAAAGAAAGACGGGGTCTTGCCAGCTTTGCTTTTCTTTTGAATGAAGTCCACCACAGAGAAAGAAACAGGCCGTGGGTCCTTCCTGACGTCGGTCTCCTGATTAGGATTCTGTTTCCTTCCTCCAAACTGGAGAATTAAGTCCTGCAAGAGAACAGTACCAATTATAACGAGCCTCAGTGATTACTCTTGTGATGTTTTACTTGGTGCCACCCCAGTTAGATTGAAGCTGGTTGTTAAAGACACAAGAGAGGTTCCCAAGGCACTTTTAGGACTGGTACCTCAAGCAAGCGGCCGTCAATCGCCAGCGTTTTCAGGGTGGATGTTCCAGCGTGATGCTTGTGTGAGTTACAAAACACTTCAGAATGTGGGGATCACAGAATCACTCCGGTTGGAAAAGACCCCCGGGGATCATTGGGTCCAACCATCTACCCTACCTTACAAGTTCACCCCTAAACCTCATCTCCTCAACATCTCATCCAAAGCAGGAGAAAACCAAGGCAGAAAACAAGGAGCAAACCAGGTCTTGAACTGCACTTTCAAGCATCACACTCTAATGGTGGCTTTCATCAAAACAGCGTCGTCTCTACACAACATCTCACTGGTTTCCAGGGTTCCTGTCATAGCTCTTGAGAGGTCTTCTTCTGCCCTTAAAGCACCAGAACACCTGAACTGGATCAACAAAGCCTGTTCTTAATAATGTGTGACAGCATCTGGGGCCCCCTGGAGCTTGGTCTCTTGGACCTCTTGAGGCCAGGGTGTAGGAGCTGAGCTGAAGTGCCAAGAAGGCATGTTTCAAGAAACACATTGCAGTTGACCCATGTAGTTTACCTTACAACAGCTTCAAAAGAAAAGCAGTGGGTGGAACATGCAGAGATTCACAGCTTCTCAGCGGTGAAGGACTATTGAAAATGTTCCTCAAACTCCACATCTCCCATCCCTCCAAAGTGCTATTTGGGGTGACCTACTTGGAGCAGCTCTTTACAAAGAGGCAGCTAAAGTCTCAAAGCTCCTTCCAACACTGAGCTTGTGTTTGACCACACTGCTACCCACACTGCAGCTCTGGAAGGTTAGCAGGCAGTTTGGAAACCATGTCTGCAAGTCCTGAACTGCTGGCCTGGTTTCAGGTTAAGCCCAAATCCCTGGAGTTCAAGAGACCAGCAGAAGCAGCAGGGACATCTACAATGGGTTAAAAGTAGTCTGGGTAGATAAAAGATACAGAACTATGGAATCATCCAGGTCAGGCTCTTCTCAGTGTCATCTAGTGACAGGATGAGGGCCAATGGTTGTAAGCTGGAACATAGAAGATTCCACATTAATATGAGAAGGAGCTTCTTCCCAGTGAGGGTGACAGAGCCCTGGAACAGGCTGCCCAGGGGTGTCGTGGACTCTCCTTCACTGGAGATGTTCAAGACCCACCTGGATGTGTTCCTGTGTGACTTGGTCTAGGCGGTCCTGCTGTGGCAGAGGGGATTGGTCTAGGTGATCTTTCGAGGTCCCTCCCAATCCCTAATGATTCTATGTTTGTCCCAGATCCCCAACAGGATAAAAGAAGGTGTTAACCCCCCTTAAAAATAGCAGTTGTTAACGTCAGTGGCTCTAGCAGGGGATATCACAGCTCGTAATGTAAACGTTAATCACTCTCTCCAGGCACAAGGTAGAGGAGGGTGACTAAATCCCAAATATTTTTATTTTAATTAGGAAAAGAAGCTCCTTTCCTGTAAAAATGCAAATCTCCAACACATGCTCCTTTTGGCAGCATCAGCATCCTCCTCTAGGTGCTTTTAATTTCTGTATGAATTATCACTCAGGGTGAAGCCGTGAGCCCTTGGCACGCAAAGCACACCCAGAGTGCAGGTCTGCTTCTGTGGCTGCTGCTGGTTTCGTTCTACTATAGAAAAGGTGCTTTAGAAAGACGTGAATGATAATAAAATATTCAAATTATTATAAAATACCAAATACACAACAGCACACATTACAAAAATATACAGGACAATATGAAATGATATTTCATTATATCAAAGTATTCACCCCACAACAGCAGCTTAAGAAGAAAAATGTGAGCTGCCAACTGGAGGTGCTTCTCTTTGAGCTGGCTCATGGTGATGTTGAGATCATCCCCACTACCCTCTTTCTACTTCTCCCCCACCACACCTGCAGATGCCACAGACACTGTTCAACCCCTCTAAAAAAAAGGGAGTCTGTTACCAAGTGATTCCCCCCCCAACATCTTTTATCCCTACTTTTGTCAGAGAAGTCATTTTAGGATGCCAACCAAACACGATCAAGACTATTTGTGCTCCGATCTACATACAACTGGTTGCTATAAATATTAATTAATTGGACCACCAGTACCCATAATGCAACTTCCTTTTGACCTCGGCGCCCTATGAACTAGATATTTTGTGGATTCAATCTCCTCAAAACCAACTGTCAGCATTGCGCGGTGGAAGAGATGAAGAATGGAAACGAGCGCTCCTGCTGTGCAGGTGAGTGACCTGTGGGAGACAGCTCTGCTTGCTGGGATTTCTCCACCTCCCATCACACGCAGACCCATTGATTAGATCATCTTCCACCCGCCACCAACTAGGCTCAAGAGACTAATTAGAGAGAGTACTGCCTGCACAGGCACCCCATTGACACCTAATTTGCTCAGCCCAAGCCTTTGGGGAGAATGAATTATCTCTGCAGCTGCACTTCATGCATTTCTGATTCCAGGCAACCAGGACTTCGCCGCTCTTTGGAGCAAACTGGCTACAGAAGCCCTTAAAGTGTTAGACAGGAGCAGGCAAATTCACCATAAATTCTGTTTAATTAATTCTGTATGAGCGTGGAGATGTGCACGCGTGCCCCGCGTTGTCGCCGTGTCTCTGCTGCCCAAACACAAACAGTGTGCACGTGTGACTCTGGCTGTGTGTTTAAAGACATTTCCATAAATACGTATTTCAAAATATAAAAAATATACAAATGTATAATATACAACCCCCCCATATAAATGCACAAACCCCTATATAAACCCACACAATATAGAAATCGTAATCCTTGTCTATAATTGTCTAATAATAGGATTGCATTCAGATCTGTGTGGAATTGTATATAAATCTACAAATAGAGAAATAAAGCTTTTCTAGACATGTAGACATTTCTATAAATAAAAACAAACCTAAATTTATATAACTAGGGACATTTCTATAAATAGACATTTCTCTACGTGAATCTAACCCAGATTTCTATAAATACATTAATTTATAGAAATGTGGGCATTTCTATGAATAGACATTTCTCTAAATAAATCTGACTCAAACTTCTATAAACACAGAACGTTCTACAACTATATAGACATTTCTCTAAATAAATCTACCCCAAAGTTCTATAAATACAGAAATATCTATGTTATTATAGAGGATGTATTATTCTACAGAGAAATAGTCATTCTATACATGGAAATATTACATAGAACTTATATAGAATGATATATATTGTATAGAATAATAGATCTTATATAGAATAATATATATTATCTCTATCAATACAGACATTTCAAATATATTCCAGACAAACTTATTTCTATACACACAGAAGTTTTCAAAGAGTATTTTGGTAGGCAGAAGCTTTCTTGAAAGCTTTTATTCACTGGACTGCTCCTTGTTTGCTGTTTCCCAAGGAACACTGCTCACCAGGGCTAAAGAATATAACTAAAATTGCTTTCTGCTGGGCTTTATTTTCATCTAGTTATCCCTGCTCCAAAATACACAGGAGAGGCAAGACTCGAGGCTGTGATTAAAAATTTATTTGGAAAAAGAATCCCGCCACAAAAACTGTGATTTCTGTACCAGCTGCGATGGTTTTATAGCAAATATTTTTTGCTGTGGGCTGGTGTGTGGTTCCTAACCTCAGATACCACGGTACACACAAGAAAATGGGGGATTTGCATCACTTTGAAAACAGCAGTGAAAGAAAACATCTGTTTCCTTCACACAGGCCACATCTTCTCCACTTTATGTGTTATTAGCAATATTGAAGCTTATTTAATGTTTAAATGACATCTCTGGATTATCTTGGCAACGGCCGGCTGTGAGTCACAGATGCAGCGTCGTACAGGACGCTTACATGTTATCATCATGGAATATAAATTAGCTTATATATATATATATATAACATAGAATAATAGCATTGTTAGGGATTGGGAGGGCCCTCGAAAGATCATCCAGTCCAATCCCCCTGCCACTGCAGGATCACCCAGACCAAGTCACACAGGAACACATCCAGGAGGGTCTTAAACATNATTATTTTATTATTATTATATTATTGCCCAATTTTAGCTGGAGCCACCAATAGTTCAAATCACATAAACAGAGCTAAATAGGCAGGAGAGGAGCAAAGCTCAGGAGTAGTTGAAATCCTGGCTTGGACTGTGAATTTTCCAAGTTCTACTTAAAGTACAGCAAGAGTCCTACATCACTTAGGATGTTGTGAATGTCATGGAACACTCCAGTGTGGGAGGCTGATTTTCTTATTTATGTATTTATGGAGAATTGGACTAGATGATCTTTCAAGGACCCTTCCAATCCCTGATGTGCTGTGATTCTGTAATTATTAAATTTAATTAAATTAAAATTTATTATCTAATTAGTATTATTTCTTAATCATTATTATTTAGACATTAATTCTTTATTACTTATTTTAATGGATCCCTTCAGATTGTGCCCTGTTAGGGGAAAAAAAGGAGAACAGGTCTTGATCTTCCCCACAACAAACTTTATCGATGACATTAGCTCCCACTAGTATTTGCCTGGCTGGTTTCACAGCTGGCTCGTGATACCTTGGCTGTGGTAACTTCCACGCTGGTTTTCTCCCAGACTTTCAGCAACAAATTCTCTCCTTCCCTAGCTGCCCACAGCTGAAGTTTTTTCCTTTGAGCTGTGAACAAAGTCCACAAAGCCCTTCACAATTACCATTTGAATGAGGCTTCACATGAAAAATGGCCTGAACCTGCTACATGGCTTCTCCTCTTGGAGAATAAAGCGCCGAGAGCGAGCTCTGGGAAAACGAGTGCTTCAGATGAAGATACTGCACAAATAGCAGAGCTACTGAGCTCTGAGGGGTTTTGCTGCAAAGCCACTCAAAAACAAAAGAGCCAGCTCAGGACTTTGGAAAGGACTGGAAAAATATTGGAGCTACTTGTTTGCACAAACAGATCTCTCCAGCCTGACGAACAGACAAATCCCTGCAACTTCTCCTACCCTCCTGTTTGCTTTTCCTTTTCCAAAGGCTTCAGGACTTAGTTTGTTGTTTATATCTTGAATGGCTTAAAGATGTTACACGCAGTCACATGGAAAAGACAGGGGGTGATGAGTGCAAGTGACCCCTGGGGAGGTTCCGACTGCAGTCCAAAAGAAACTCCTTCACCATTAGAACAATTACACACGGGAATCATTTCCAGAGGGAAGTGTCCATTGCTCTGTATTGGACAGTTTCAAGACCCAGCTTGACAGGCTGCTGGGACATCTAATTTAAACTCTATTGTTCGCTGGATAGGTTGGACTACGTGATCCTCGAGGTCCCTTCCAGCTGGGTATTTGGGCTGCCCAGGGAGGTTGTGGAGTCTCCCTCACTGGAGACATTTAAGACCAGCCTGGATGTGTTCCTGCTTGCAAAGTTTGCAAAATGTGCACAAAGCCCAGAGCAGCCACCCTCGTTCTTTCCCTGATTAATATGATGTGTCTCAAGTGCTGTGTTTCTCACCCTGGTAACTGCTATAAAAACCTGCCACAGACAACCAGCCTGGATGTGAACTGGTAACAAGCTGCCTCCCAGGATCTATAATGAGAGAACCTAAACCTACATTTTTTTAGCACAATGGAACCCTTAGCTTGGCTGCAGCACTAGCTCTCTGCTCTGAAACACATAAGTAAATGATATGTCTGAATAAAATCTGTAGACGGCTTAATTAAAACATCTGAAAGAATAATAACGTTCAAAAGAGCCATCAGTTATGGCTGCATTTAATGGAACCCAGAAAAGGAAATACCTGTTGGAAGGTGATACACGGCCACTCATGCTCTGGGTAACAGGTTTGTGGGGTTTGTGCTGGTTTGACCCTCTCTCTCTGGAGAAAAGAAGCAGCTGAAGAGCTGTTGAGAGATCTCCTCACCACCCTCTTGCTAAAGCAAACAGCCAAATGACTAAAGATTGAACTGTAAGGAACTGGGTGGAAGTGAGCAGAGCTGTGGTACCTTTCCTCCAGGTCTCATGAACTTCATCATAGAATCACAGAATGTATAGGGATGGAAGGGACATCACTCAGCAGACCAGATTGCCCAGAGCCCCATCCAGCCTGACCTTAAATATCTCCAGGGATGGGGCTTCCACCACTGCTCTAGGCAGCCTGTTCCAGGGATCCACCACCCTCAGATTCAAGAACTTGTTCCTGATGTCTAATCTAACTCTACCCTGTTCCAGTTTAACACCATAATCCCACATCCTATAGTTCCCTGCCCTACTGAACTGTCTTCCCCAGCCTTCTGATAGGCTCCTGTCATGAACTGGAAGGCTGCTATATGGCCCCCCTGGAGCCTTCTCCTCTTCTGGCTTCAGGAACCTCCCCTGCCCTCAGCCTTCACTCCTTGTTCTTGCACTGCCACTTGTCTTGATAAAACTGTGGAACTCCTCCCACACCCAAAGCCAGAATCAGGGAACAACTTCCTTATTTTTGATCACGAGCAGTTCCCTAGTGCATTACTCAAAACAAAGCCTCATTTTCTGAATCACAGAACATTAGGGATTGGAAGAGACCTCGAAAGATCATCCAGTCCAAGCCCCCTGCCACAGCAGGATCACCTAGACCCAGTCACACAGGAACACATGCAGGCAGGTCTTAAACGTCTCCAGTGAAGGAGACTCCACAACCCCCCTGGGCAGCCTGTTCCAGTGCTCTGTCACCCTCACTGGGAAGAAGTTCCTTCTCATATTTATATGGAACCTCCTCTGTTCCAGCTGACACCCACTGCCCCTCATCCTATCACTAGATGACACTGAGAAGAGCCTGGCTCCATCCTCCTGACACTCACCTTTCAAATATTTATAAACATCAATGAGGTCAGAGAACTTCCATGGAGATTTATTCCTGGTTATCCCTGTTGTGGCTGTTATCCCCAAAGCAAAGTGTGCCAAGAGAAAATGACTTCTGGGAGACTAAATGCCTGCCAGATGACTCAGGAGCATTCACCTCCTCCCAAAAATTAAGCGAAGATGAAAGTACCCACAGGCACTTAGAAACAGGGCACTTCATGAACACGTGATGGCTAATATTGGCCAGGTTACTTCTTGAGGGATAAGTGCTCCTGGAGCAGAATCAGTGTCATCAGAGCAAAGCAGCTACAGGATAGTCTGGAGGTGGGTGTGGACCCTTCTGCCTTTTGGCTTAGAGAGACAAAGACTCCTTGGAATTTAGCGATTCCTCCACAAGGGATCACAACAGTGTTAACTACCTTAGTCACAACAGAAAAATGCTAAAAATCAGGAAAACAGAGCGTGGATGTTTATCATGAGCAAAATCATTGACATTCCCTGCAAGCAGCTGGGAGTTAAGCTGTTTCTTAGCAGTGTTTTAGAGATGAGAGAATGAGTGTTCAGATGGAGAATGAAGATTAAAGAGGGATGGATGAACTAAGAAGAAAAAAAACCACCACAATTTCTCACCTGCCTTCTTATTTTTGTCAGTGTTCTTCCTAGGGAGGACTTTTCAAACCAGCAAGGAGTTCTGAGTTAATCCAGAATGTGGAGTTATGAAACCTTTTGGTTTAGTCTGACATTGGAAGGGACCTCGAAAGATCATCCAGTCCAATCCCCCTGCCACAGCAGGATCACCCAGACCAAGTCACACAGGAACACATCCAGGTGGGCCTTGAACATCTCCAGTGAAGGAGACTCCACAAACCCCCTGGGCAGCCTGTTCCAGTGCTCTGTCATCGCTCCCACAGTGCCAGTGAATTACACTAACAACAACCTTAAGTGATAGACACAATACAAGTGTGGAATATAATTCCACATACCATTATGCACAGAGCTCTTCAGGTATGTGTCCACCCACAGCACGAATTCCATACCATGGGATTGACAGAGAGATCAAGAAGCCTTTGGAGTTGGCTTTTTCAAGCCTGAACTCTTTCCCAACCCAAGATAACAGTGGGGCAGGGGAGAATAAAAAACCAGTTTAAGAAATGCAAAGTCTGGAGAAGAGGAGACTGAGGGGTGACCTCATTAATGTCTATAAATATGTGAGGGGTGGGTGTCAGGAGGATGGAGCCAGGCTCTGCTCAGTGTCATCTACTAATAGACAAAGGGCAATGGGTGTCAGGTGGAACACAGGAGGTTCCACATCAACCTGAGAAGGAACTTCTTCCCAGTGAAAGTGACAGAGCTCTGGGAGGGGCTGCCCAGGGGGGTTGTGGAGTCTCCCTCACTGGAGATATTCATGACCCGACATCTGGATAAGTTCCTGTGTGACTTGGTCTAGGTGATCCTGCTGTGGCAGTGGGATTGGACTGGATGACCTTTCGAGGTCCCTTCCAATCCCTGATGATTCAAGGATTCTGTGATGGTCTCTGTGCTCATTCCTTATAGGATTTGCTGGCAATTACTGACTATTGCTCTGCTGTCTTTCACCCACACAGCTCCCAGCTGGGACTCTTGCTGAGAATCTGTGACTTCAGAAATTGTTACTGTCAGCTTCAGACCAGCTGCCTTCTCCCTGCCACTTCCATTTTTACAGACAAAACCATATGGAGCACTGACACAGAAATATGTCCTCGGTGCGGTCTCTGCAAGTGGCATTAAACAGAAAATATGTTCCAGAACTGGCAGCTCTACAGAGCATCACTCCAGCAGCGAGGATATCCTATCAGTACAGCAAGAGATCACAAAACAGCTCTGTGATTCCATTGCTCGGAGTTCCCACTCTGGCTGCAGTTTCCACATGCATGACTAAATGTGCATGGTTTGGGAAATAGAGACATAGAACCACAGGGTTGGAAGGGACCCCCAAAGATGATCTATTCCAACCCCCCTACAACAAGCAGGGACATCACTCACCAGACCAGACTGCCCAGAGCCCCATCCAGCCTGATCTTGAATGTCTCCAGGGATGGGGCTTCCAATACCTCTCTAGGCAACCTGTTTCAGGAATCCACCACCCTTAGATTAAAGAACTTTTTCCTGATTGACCTAAATCTACCCTTTTCCAGCTTAAAAACATGACCCCTTGTCCTATTGTTCCCTGCCCTGTTGGATAGTTCTTCCCCAGCCTTCTGATAGACCTCTTTCAGGGATTGGAAGGTCGCTGTAAGATTCATGGATTCACAGAACATTAGGGATTGGAAGGGATCATCTAGTCCAATCCCACTGACACAGCAGGATCACCTTGACCAAGTCACACAGGAACATGTCCAGGCAGGCTTTAAAGGTCTCCAGTGAAGGAGACTCCACAACCCCCCTGGGCAGGCCCTTCCAGCGCTCTGTCACCCTCACTGTGAAGAAGTTCCTTCTCATATTGATATGGAACCTCCTGTTACATCTCACATCCACTGCCCCTTCACTTGTTGACACTGAGCAGAGCCTGGCTCCATCCTCCTGACACCCACCCTCTCCATATTTACAAACATTAATAGGTCACTCTTCAGTCTCCTTTATTCCAAGCTCAAGAGACCCAGTTTCCTCAGCCTTTCCTCATCAGGGGGATGTTCCCCTCCCTTCATCATCCTTGTGGGTCTGCGCTGGACTCTCTCAAGCAGTTCCATGTCCATCCCCCCAGAGCCTTCTCCTCCTCAGGCTGAACAGCAGCAACTCTCAGCCTGTGCTCACGAGAGAGGTGCTTCAGCCCTCTGAGTGTTTTTTGTGAACATCAGGCACTTCTCAGAGCCACAACTGTTAGAAACCATGCAGCATCCACAACCTCAAACCTCTGATGGATCTTAGGGTGGCTTCCCCCCTACTTCTAACTACTTTTTGAAAGAACTCTATATTTTTAAAAGGGCATCTCACGCACTTGAGAGGTTGTGCACATGCACCAGGACTTGGAGAAGTCAAAGCAGGTGCTTCATCCCGTGCGGCTTATGGCACCCAAAGATGGGGTCATGGTCAGCTGGAAGACTAAAGGCTTTTCTTTCAGTGCCATAAGCATCAGTTTTCTTGTATCTGCAAGAAAGACTGAACCTCTTGTTGTTGTTGTTTTTTAAATGTGAGGTTTTGCACAGCTCGTTTAAATAGTTTAAACGACAGGAGGTGAAGAACAGGAAAGCCTTTCACCAGAGGTGGGTTGTCCTTTTCAAAGGTTTTCTGTGATGTGAAGCTGCCTTTGGCTGCATTCTTTTGCCTTGGCTGCCTCCCAACCCGTGTAAGTTAATGAAACAGGATTCTGACCCTTTCACCTTCCCTGTAAACCGCATCTTTACCTGACTTGATGTAAATAAATCTGATAAGAAACCCAAATCGTGCAGCAGAATATGTATTTTTACAGCTGTGGAAGAAACCAAACATGCCCATTAGGCTTATTTTGTATTACTTAGAAGTCAAAGCAACAGCCAAGAGTCGTGGATGATTGTCATTAAAATAAATCTGGGTGGGCACAGAAATTCATTTGTGATGTCTTCGCTCAAACTGAAGTGTCTCTGGCATTACTGAGCAGCACTGCACTGCTGTGGGAAAGGGGGGGGAGAGGAAAGAGAAGAAGAGAAAAGAGAAGAAGAGAAAAGAGAAGAAGAGAAAAGAGAAGAAGAGAAAAGAGAAGAAGAGAAAAGAGAAGAAGAGA
>VXBP01001617.1:468521-480474 GCA_013400115.1 Rhinopomastus cyanomelas
GAGGGGAGAGAGGGGAGAGAGGGGAGAGAGGGGAGAGAGAGAGAGGAACAGCAGGACAGACAGTCAGATAAAACGGATGCAGAATGATACCCAGCATTTGTACAGCAGCCGTGCTCTGGGTCTAACTAGCAAAAGGTGGAACAAATGGATGGGAAGAACACTTCATTGCTCCCCAGAAACACACAGTGTGACTGCCTGCACATTATCAGCTCTTTTCACCTTAAAATACAGGTTTCTGTAGCTCATTAGCTCCTTCCAAAAAATGACCACACCTTTTCATTTCATCCAGAAACAAAACACAGTGCAAGTGTGAAGGATGGTAACAGGTAGAAAGAAATTAGTACCTGTCTCACTTAGAAGGAATGAACAGAGACCAAGCCACCTCTTTGTCCCCAAGTGAGGTGTTAGGGTCACAAACAAAGTTACAGAGCTGCTGCCACTGCAGCCTGAGCACTGACCACATCACTGAGCTCCTCACAGGAGGAGAGCATTTTCCCATTTCCTGGCACTTCTCTCAAGCCATAATTGCTGAACCAACAACAGGAAGATGACAACAGTCGTGTTGTGCACAAGAACCCACTCACAGCAGTGTGAGCAGAGAGCACATCCACACCCACCTAAGGCACAACTTCGTTCTTCACAAGTGCTGGGGTATTTAATGGCACCAAGTCCACCTTTGCCAGACTATGTTAGACCAAGGTTCTTATCACACACAGGCTAAAAACAAGGATTAATAGAAGACCTGACATCTGAAGAAAGGCTGAGGGAACTGGGTTTGTTCAGCCTTGAGGAGAGAAGGCTAAGTGGGGACATTAACACCACGTACTGGTACATTACGGGTGTGTACCAAGGAGAGGGACACTCCCTTTTCACAAGGAGTCTCATAGAAAAGACAGGGGGTGATGGATACAGGTTGTTCCTGGGGAGATTCCAACTGAACTCCAGAGGGAAATTTTTCACCATGAGAGCAATTAGACACTGGAATGGTCTTCCCTGGGAAATGGTGGATTCTGCAACTACAGACGGTTTTTAGGGACCTTGTGGAACAAGCCAAGACAGAGGCCAGGGAGCTCAGCACGGCAGAGCAGACAAGGAGGCCAGTCTGCAGCTGAACCCAGGCAGCCACACAGCTACCAACCACCAGTTTCCACAGCAAAAGCTGCTGTAGTATGGAAATAGGTTCTTCCCCTCCAATCCCGTATGTCATAGGATCATAGGATGTTAGGGGTTGGAAGGGACCCAAGAGATCATCGAGTCCAACCCCCAATGTCATCACACTAAGCTGAAGCTGAGACCTAAAATCAGAGAATATGTTGGGTTGGAAGGGACTTCCAAAGGTCATCTAGTCTCCCCTCCCATGTGCTGCATCAATTATCATTTAAAAGTAAACCAAGAGGCAGAACAGGCTGAGCAGAGTGGGTGGCACCAGTGCAAAACAAGTTCTGTGTTGGCAGTCACGCTGCCACCCATTTTATGAGGGTGGTGGATCACTGGAACAGGTTGTCTAGAGATGTGCTGGAGGCCCCATCCCTGGAGACATTCAAGGTCAGGCAGTCTGTCCCAGTAAGTGATGTCCCTGCTTGTTGCAGTGGGGTTGGACTAGCTGACCTTTGGTGATCCCTTCCAACTCTGTAATTCGATGGAACAATTTGTCCTAGAGGCTGTCTACAGGCACATCAAGGACGGGAGGGTCATTAGGGACAGTCAGCATGGCTTCACCAAGGGAAGTCATGCTTGACCAACCTGATAGCCTTTGATGAGGGCATAACCAGGTGGGTAGATGATGGCAGAACGGTGGATGTGGTCTGTCTTGACTTGAGTAAGGTGTTTGACATGGTCTCCTGCAGCATCCTCGCAGCCAGACTGAGGCAGTGTGGCCTGCACGATCGGGTAATGAGGTGGATCATGAACTGGCTGCAGGAGAGAAGCCAGAGAGTGGTGGTCAATGGGACAGAGTCTAGTTGGAGGCCTGTATCTAGTGGGGTGCCCCAGGGGTCTGTGCTGGGACCAGTCCTGTTCAATCTATTCATTGATGACTTGGATGAGGGATTAGAGAGCACTGTCAGCAAGTTTGCTGATGACACAAAGCTGGGTGGTGCCACCAACACCCCAGCAGACTGTGCTGCCATTCAGCAAGACCTGGACTGGCTGGAGAACTGGGCAGAGAAAAATGTAATGAAGTGTAACAAGGCTAAGTGCAGAGTCTTGCATCTGGGCAAGAACAAGCCCAGGTACCAGTATAGGATGGGGACTGAGCTGTTGGAGAGCAGTGTAGAAGAAAGGGACCAGGGGTCCTGGTGGACAGCAGGATGACCATGAGCCAGCAGTGTGCTCTTGTGGCCAAGAGGGCCGACAGCACCTTGTGGTGGATCAGAATGGGGGTGGTTAGCACGATCAAGAGAGGTTCTTCTCCCCCTCTACTCTGCCCTGGTGAGACCACATCTGGAGTATTGTGTCCAGTTCTGGGCCCCTCAGTTCAAGAAGGACACGGAGCTGCTGGAGTGTGTCCAGCATAGAGCAACGAGGGTGATGAAGGAAGTAGAACATCTCCCTTACGGGGAAAGGCTAAGTGAGCTGGGTCTCTTTAGCTTGGAGAAGAGGAGACTGAAGGGTGAATGACCTCATTAACCGAGCCCCATCCCCAATAAAACCCTGTTCCCTAGGGCCACATCTACACGTTTTTGGAACCCTTCAGGGACAGCACATCCACCCCCTTCCTGGGCAGCCTGTTCCAACCCCTGACCACTCTGTCAGGGAAGAAGCTTTTCCTGATGTCCAAACTAAACCTCCCCTGGCACAACTTGAGGCCGTTTTCTCTTGTTCTATCTCTAGTGACTTGGGAGCAGATCTTGGCTTTTCCATCAAGTTGAGCATCAGCATTGTAAACACGGAAAGAATTTCATACAGGCATCTGCAACGGCCTGATCTTTGTACTAATTAAATTAGTTTCTCGTTGACTAAGTAAAATAGCGGCAGCCAGGAGCAGTTGGGAAGACTGCTCAGAGGCTTGAGCACTGAACCATGAATGTTTTTGTTTACTACAATATTAATCAAGCAGACAGTCTTGCTGACATTATGGGGAATGGAAGAGCATTTTGGTAAGACGGTTGTTTCGTTGCTGTTTGTGAGCTACTCCTCAAAGAGCTCTTTTTAAAGATACAAATGGTTTTTTACAGTTAACTGAGTATATTTTCTGGTTTAAAGGCATGTGAATGAATTTGACCTTCAAACCTAAATGGTAGAAACTCAGAAGGGAGGAATAAGCCAAAGAGTTGCCCAATGACCCAGCCTGGGCTCAAGCTCTGAACCTGCACGTCAATGATTCACAGGAGGGGGCTGCCCAGCGGGTTTGTGGAGTCTCCTTCTCTGGAGATGTTTAAAACCCACCCAGACGTGGTCTAGGTGATCCTGCTGTGGCAGGGGGATTGGACTGGATGATCTTTCGAGGTCCCTTGCAATCCCTGATGTTCTGTGATTCTGTGAATACGTGGTTGGACGGGACCTCAAGGATCATCCAGTCCAACCCATACAGCAGCAAACAGAGTTTACATTGGATGTCCCAGCAGCCTGTCAATCTGCTCTCACAAAGGTGCAAACTGTATGAACACCAGGTCTAAAGAACCATTCTTGCTTTGGTTTCATTTTCCCTTGAAATGTGGGGACTTTCAAGGGTACTCTAACTTGTTTGCATTAAAATACACGTGCTGGGCATGCTGCACAGACACCGAGACGTTGTGGGCACACATTTAGCTCAAAGCTAATCTCTGAATAAAAGCCCTTTCTGAAAATAGAGATTTATAAAAAGAAACACCGATAAACTTTCCGCTACGGAGACTCCAGTGGTCACTGCAAAACCAGCACTGCAACCCAAAACCTGTGTGATTTTGCGGATCACCCCATAAATCTTCCTTTGTCCCATGAGTTTTAAGTTTTCAGCCAAGAAAAACAACATTCTTCATAAAATTAATGAAAACAAGCTGTGCTTCGCCTACAGAGAAAGATTTTTCTTAATTACATTTTTGCTTGGAATCATATATCCTGGAGTTTGATTAAATCCCCCTTAGAAGTCAACTAAAAATTAGAGCTTTGCAGCGTGAGCCTCAAAGGTGGTGTTTACACGGAGAACATAAACCCACCGTGCCTCTGGAAGCTGGTACTGAAAGCCAGAATAAGAGCAATATGCAAGACAGCTTTTAGTATTTTCATTATGTCACGGCATAAATTCATTCCCTGGGCTTGAAATTTGCAGAGAAATATGATCTGGCCAATGTATTTATTAGAAATAAATGGGCTGAATAAATGGCTGGAGATAAAGCAAGAATACTGGAATTCTGCTTAATCCCTCGAGGCAGTAAATCAGGATTTCTAAAGCATTTAATGCAAAATAGCTGCATCAAGGGGTTAAATATATAAAATACGAAAAGTCAAAGACAAGAACTAGATTCAAAGGCTACATGGAGCTTTTGCTGAAAAAACTGGAGCCTGCTGCTCGATGGGCACCCAATCGATGTTTATTTAGGTTCAGTGGCTGCAGCAGCCACTGGCACCCTCTAAATGAACTCCTACAACAAACAAAAATGAAACTAGCGACAGTCTTTGATCGTTTTTTGTACCAAAGCAGAACATTTCCTTGCAAGAACCACGCGACGTGGACGTGATGAAGTTACATCACTAATTGCTCCGGCTGAAAAGTAAAACCGCCTGCTGTGTCTCCCATCACCACATGCCTACGGCCTCGGCAGGTCAGATGAGCCTCGTGTCCTTCCTGGCAGACTAAGTCTAATCCCCAGTGGAGACAGCAGACAGGGAAAAGATGCCACTCATTAACCTAAGCACTGATTTAATTTAATCAGTTCCTATTTGCCTCAAAATCTCCCTCTGCTCCAGAGTGAACTGGCCCAAAGAAAAGTCGTGACTCAGACCGAAGAACGACTTCCTTTCTCTCTGGCTCCCAGTGCTTTCATGTGCTTAAAAGTCTTTCAAAATCTTGTTTGTAGGTACCACTAAATAAAATAATTAAAAAACCCCAAACCCCAAGCACCCTACCCAAAAAAGTGAAGGTATTGCTCATACAAACACCATGTCCCCTCAGGTGTGGTCTTCCCAGCGTGACCACCCATGATCTACAGGAGTTGGCTCCGAAGCTGTAAGTTATGAATCACCGAATCATCAAGATTGGAAAGGCTCTCTAAGATCATCAAGTCCAACTCTCAACCACACCAGACCACCACACTCAACCACTTCCATGACCACCAGACCATGTCCCAAAGGGCCACATCAACTCAACTTTTGAACACCTCCAGGGATGGTGACCCCACCACTTCCCTTGGGCAGCCTGTTGTAGTGTTTAGTCGCTCTTTCACTACAGGAATGTTTTCTAATTTCCAATCTGCACTTCCCCTGGTGCAACTTGTGGCTGTTCCCTCTTGTCCTGTCAGCAGTTATTTGGGAGAAGAGGCCAACATCAGCCTCCCTACAACCGCCTTTCAGGGAGCTGTAAAGGGCAGTAAGGTCTCCTCTCGGCCTCCTCTTCAGACTTATCAATCCCAGCTCCCCCAGCCTGTCTGTATCAGAATGATTTCTCTGTTCTCCAACCCCTTCACTGGCTCTGGTGCCCTTCTCTATTCTCACTCCAGCACTCCAATGTTTATCTTACACTGTGGTGCCTAAAACTGGACACGGCATTCGAGGTGCGGTCTCAGCAGTGCCCTGTACAGGGGCAGGATCGCTTCTCTGCTCCCGCTGGCCACGCAGTCTCTTGTACAAGCCAGGATGCTGTTTGCATTCCTGGTCTTTTATCTGAAATGAAGCAGCAAGACCTGCCTTGATAGATGTATTTTTTTCCTGCCTCTCTGCACACACATGGATAAAAGTGGACGCTGTGTTGTTGCTACTGCAGCCCTGACCTTTGAAGGGGCTCCATGCAAGGAGACCTGCACCAACACACACAGTGCTTGTTTGAAGTCAGTGTGTTCCTCCCAGTGGGACATGGGAAGAGATGGGAATTGCTGAGCTATACGTGTGTGTTAGTATTTTCACCATAAATTAAATACTTACAGCTAAAGTAATGAAAACTGAGATCCCACCACGCACTGATACCTTTCAGGTCTTTGGGAAGGCAAGTGACCTTGATCCTGACTGTTTTCCATCTTACAAGTTTTCCATTGTTAAGGAAATTCAGTCCCAGTCCAGAGAACTCCTATTTCCCACCCTGGGATGCTCAGAAACCTTATTTGCTTCAGTAGTTTTTAATCACATTCCTAAAGCTAAGTGTTTGTCCAGCTACATTCCTAAACTGAGGTTTGTCTGAAGAGGAGCTGAAAAGAGACTTTTCTTCATATGACAAGTGACAGTGCCCATCACTTTGGTTCAGCAAGGTCCTCTCAAGTCCCATTTCAACATGGGCAGACATGGTGTTTCAGGAGATGGTTTAGTGGTCAGAGCTTGTAGGGCAGATGGTTGGACTTAATGATCTTGAAGGTCTTTTCACAGAATCATAGAATTACTCTGGTTGGAAAAGACCCCTGGGATCATCGAGTCCAACCATCCACCCCACCTTACAAGTTCACCCCTAAACCAGATCCCTCAATGGCTCATCCAAATGATCTTTAAACACATCCAGGGATGCAGACTCAACCACCTCCCTGGGAAGCCCATTCCAGTGCCTGACCACCCCTTCTGTGAAAAACGTTTCCTAATATCAAGTCTAAAAGTCTTTTCCAACCTTGATGATGCTTCTACGATTTCACCAGTGAAGGAACCACCAGGTTCCCGTGAAGAGATGCGGAGGATCTTTTTCTATTTGGGATAACAATCTACCACACCCATGCAGGTGAGTGATGTGTTAGGCTTTTTAACCTAAAACCCAGAGTATAATAGTTAGTTCCAACACCAGAGTTCCTTCCTTTGCTCAAGATACACACCTATATTACTCTCAACACAAAGGCATTCAAATGAACAGCAAATAAACTTCCTACCTCTTGAAAACTCTGGTAACCTAACAATCCATTTTAACAAGCACTTAAGTCTTCTTTAATGTTATTATCTGCCTGTGGAGTGGGTACTCCACTCACATCACCTAGAAGTTGGCAAATCTTAGCCCAGCTGAGCAAGCTTTGAGGCATTTTCTCACTTGCTGTTTGGCCTCTTGAATACCCAAGAAGATACCACCCCCCACCCCAATCAAGCAAGCCCAGGGAATGGCTGATAGCCTCAAACTACTATTTTAAGTGAAGGTGCTGATAGAATTAGCTGGCACATCAACGATGCGTGAACTGAGCTCCCTTCGCACCCATTGTAAGTAGTGACATTATCATTCCCATAGAGCTGTCAAAATGCATTTAATGATTTAAAAATGGCAGTTTTTGACAGCCCAGGTTTACAGGAACAGGTTAAAATACTAAACAAAGATAACAGAGGAGTAGTTGGGAGAAGCAAATAATGAGCAAAGAAAAAAAGGGCACTTTAATCATTATTTTTATAAATTCAGCAAGCTGATACCTGTGGGTCTCAACAGGAACGTGCGGGGAACGTGCTATCACAGCATTACTAATTTGTCTAGATTTGACCTCTGAGGAACAGCTTGTGTCATCGTGGAGCAAAGGCAGTGGCAAAACATTTGTCTAGATGAAAGACCTCAAGCAGTTAACCTGCTCAGCAGAGGCAGCGCAACTGGGCACCGGGATAACGACCTCTACCCAAATGGGGAAGGTACATCAATGTCATGCCATGACAGCAAGACAATGGATGGTGGTAGCTCAGCGGGAAAACATTAGCAATGATCTAACTCTTCATGCTCCATGTGAAGGCAGTGCCTTAAGAAGTACAATTCCAGCCCGTTAATAACGACTCAAACTTTTAGTATTTAGATTGGAAAAGAATAAAATCACACCCAGCGCATCGGGCTTTGTTCCTCAGATAGATTTGACACTCTTGCCTCCATTCCATCCTACTTTCTCCTAAACCAAAAAGCCACCCTGATGGAATTAAGTGTACCACGTGGGCAAAAGCTAGGATTGAGATGCAGCCAGCCTTTCCCATCCGACGCGCGAGCTGCCGTCTGGCTGTGCTTTCCTCACTCCAGCTACATATGACACTGCTATTAAACACCAACCAGAAGAACCTGACGCACCTTGTTCGGCGAGTCCAACCTGTCCTGACAGACAGATTAACTCGTTTCTTATGCAGACTATTTATGCTTGGGATCCCTTTCATTGCTTATACTGAACTTTTCTCCTTTATTGTCTTTTTAAAGGAGACAGCGTGTCACATGCCCATTATTTTTACCAGGCAGAATCCCTTCGGTATGTAGCGACCGCTCTTTGAGCGCCACACAAAACGCTCTGCATTTAAAGTATTTATTTTTAAAGCAGTAGCATGATCAGACCTGCATGTTTATCTTAAGATCTGTGCTGCGTGAAGGAGATTTTAGTCTGTGAGGTTTCCTCTACACATGGCAAGCAGCTGTCAGCAGCCGCGAGCAGGGCGAGGGGTCACCACAGCTGCTCTGCAGAATCACAGGGTTCCATCAACATCGCAAAAATCCTGCCGAGTGGGAGCTGGGAGACCACGGATTAGCGCACATTGCGGCGCGTCTGGAAGGTCACATCGTGTCTATCAAAGAGGTCTCAAACTGGTGCGCTGCACAACGCGTTTTCCTGTGGTCTGTGTTCAAAGGGAACGTAAGGAGCGTGGCCGTGCGTGTGCAGCCGACCACAGCTGAGCGCTGAGTTGGGCGCTGTCCTTGCAAACACATGGATTCACTGAGTTCACAAACACAGGGGAGAGGTGTTGACTGAGAGAGAACTACACATCATGAACTCAAAATTCATGATATCAAAATCATTCTTATTAATGAAATAGGAGCAGAGACTATTAAGAGAAGCCAGATGTTCACAGTTCCTGAATCCCACACACTGATGTACAAAGATGCCTGCCCTTGTACTCCAGTCCTTATCCATAAAATCCTTATCAGCATCTCAAAGAATCATGGAACTCTCTGAGTTGGAAGGGACCTTAAACCATAGAATCATAGAATCATTAAGGATTGGAAGGGACCCTGAAAGATCATCCAGTCCAATCCCCCTGACACAGCAGGATCACCCAGACCAAGTCACACAGAAACACATCCAGGTGGGTTTTAAACATCTCCAGTGATGGAGACTCCACAACCCCCCTGGGCAGCCTGTTCCAGTGTCTGTCACCCTCACTGGGAAGAAGTTCCTTCTCATATTTATATGGAACCTCCTATGTTCCAGCTCACACCCATTGCCCCTCGTCCTATCACTAGATGACATTGAGAAGATCACCTTTTTGAATCCCTCTGCCATGGGCAGGGGACACCTAATGAAACCTCACTTCCATTAAGTCAGTAGCTTTATCATCTCAAGATAATCCTAAAATGAGAACAGGTAGCTAGCAACCCCCCCACAAAGCAGTGTATTTCAGAGGGCAGTTACAGGCTACTGAATGCCTGAACTGGCAAGTTATAGAACATTCACAGAATCTGGGTAGTTTCATTGTTGGGGTGCTTTCAGTCAGATAAAGAAAATTCTGCTCCCTGACAAAAAAAGAGAAGACAATCCCTCTGACATCTCGCATGAGGAGAGAAGGAGATGGGTAGGGCATCACAGAATTTATTTTGGCTGAAACACGGAACAAAGGAGATGCCCAGACAGTAAGCCATACCTTGTATCTCTGGCAATCTTGGGCGAGCTGAAAGCTGGGGGAGTTATTCAGACAACAAGGTTTTATCAAACCACATCTGTCTACAGAGGGAAAAAGTCGATGACACGATAATAATTCATGCTGTTTGAAAAGACTTTCCACAATTTAACAATTACTGGTAGGAACTTTCAGCAGTAGAAAATACAAAACGTAGGTGCAGAGAATAAGACACCGAGAACACGTCCTGATCACACACTGTGTAGTTGTGAAGTAGGATCGACCGAAACAGTGTGATTTAGACTAAATCCTCCCAAATATCTGAACTCTGTGACTTTCAAGCTTCTTCTGAAATGTTCTCAAGTTTTATTGTTTAACGCAGTCCTGTGGAACATCCAACAGGTCTGACAGGGAGAGGCTGAGGGAGCTGGGGTTGGTCAGCCTGGAGAAGGGGAGGCTGAGGGGAAGACCTCATTGCTCTCTACAACTACCTGAAGGGAGGTTGTAGTGAGCATCGTGTGAGCCTCTTCTCTCTACTGACTGGTGATAGAACAAGAGGAAATGGGCTCAAGTTGCACCAGGGGAGATTAGGATTAAACATAAGGAAAAATTTCTTCACAGAAAGAGTGATGAGGCCTTGGAACAGGCTGCCCAAGGATGGTGGTGAAGGAACTTTCCCTGGAGGTGTGAAAAAATCAGTAGACATAGAGTTTTGGGAGAAGGTTTAGTAGTCAGGGGTTGTGGGGCAGATGGTTGGCACTTCATAATCCTGAAGGTCTTTTCCAACCTTGATGATTCTATACGAATGGGGATGCTTTAAGAATTGCTCACCCTAGCATCACCAAGTTACCATCTTCAGCTGAAGCAAATGACAACCTCTCCTTCCCATAAATACCAACACCCATGATCATGGTAAGCTCCTTAATCTCTTCTTCACAAAACCCTTCATGCCTCACATTCACCGACACATGCATTTGTAGTTATTTCTCACACAAGATTACCATCCAGCCTTCACCCAGTCCTTACCCATCTGTCTGAGCACACACCCTCCATTCACTTGCATCCTCCTCCACTTCACCTCTTCCCACCCCAAAGCCCTGCCTGCTGAACCACTGGCCCTGGCACACCTGAGCTGTTGAGAGGCTTCTATGACACTAGAGCTCAGCTTCATAGAGTCATTAAGGCTGCAAGAGACCGCCAAAATCATCAAGTCCAACCACCAACCCAATGCCACCATGGCCACTAAATCATGTTTCCAAGTGCCAGATCTAAGTTTGAAGTTCTGTGAGACTTTGTGTCTCTCCAGTTTTGTCTTATTTCAGCAGGAATCTTTGATGCTGGCCCGTTTCTTCCTGCTTTCCAAGGGAAAGGCTTCCCTTTACGCTGCACGATAGCTGGTACGATTGAACTCAAAATAAATGCAAACACATACCCCCAGCAGTGCAAGTCTCTGCTCTGCTTCACCACTACTGACCCCCCATCTCTGCAGCTTTTTAGAGCTATCATTACTGCCCCAACACAAGTGGGAGCATCAAGGCACCTGCTAACACGCTTAGGACCAGAACAAATCACACAGGCACTGCCCACCTTTGTCTAACCACTGACTAACAAATGGATTCTCCATCCTAATTACCTTTGTAAATGTCTGAATAAATTGAAAAGATTAAGGACAGCTGGTGGCAGAAGTGCAGGAAATACTTCTTCCTGTTGGAAGCTGGAACAGGCTGCCCAGAGAGGTGGTGGAGACCCCATCCCCGGAGACATTCAAGGTCAGGCTGGATGGGGCTCTGGGCAATCTGGTCTGCTGAGTGATGGCCCTGCTTGTTGCAGGGGGGTTGGAGTAACAGACTTTTGGAGGTCCCTTTCAATCCTGTGTTTCTATGATAAGTAGTAAGAAGTAGAAAGTTTTCCATGGCTTTCAGCCTTGGGACTGTTGTGGCTTAGAACATGATGAGGATTGGGTTAGGGATAAGTTGAACAAACTGGATGTGCACAAATCCATGGGCCCAGATGGGATGCACCCGCGTGTGCTAAGGGAGATGGCGGAGGTCATTGCTAGGCCGCTCTCCATCATCTTTGCTAGGTCCTGGGAAACGGGAGAGGTGCCTAGGGACTGGAAAATAGCAAATGTTGCCCCAATCTTTAAAAAGGGAAAGAAGGAAGACCCAGGTAACTATAGACCGGTCAGCCTCACCTCCATCCCAGGAAAGGTGATGGAACAGTTTGTACTGGAGGCTGTTTCCGGGCACATCAGGGACAGGAGGGTCATTAGGGACAGTCAGCATGGCTT
>VXBP01001617.1:480788-711307 GCA_013400115.1 Rhinopomastus cyanomelas
AACACCTCCCTTATGAGGAGAGGTTGAGGGAGCTGGGTCTCTTTAGCTTGGATAAGAGGAGACTGAGGGGCGACCTCATTAATGTCTACAAATATGTGAGGGGTGGGTGTCAGGAGGATGGCACTGGGCTGTTCTCGGTGTCATGTAGTGATAGGACAAGGGGCAATGGTTGTAAGCTGGAACATAGGAGGTTCCGCATCAACCTGAGAAGGAACTTCTTCACAGTGAGGGTGACGGAGCACTGGAACAGGCTGCCCAGGGGGGTTGTGGAGTCTCCTTCTCTGGAGATGTTCAAGACCCGACTGGACAGGTTCCTGTGTGACTTGGTTTAGGTGATCCTGCTGTTGCAGGCGGATTGGACTAGATGATCTTTCGAGGTCCCTTCCGATCCGTAATGATTCTATGATTCTATGATTCTATGATTCTAAAACAAACAAACAAACAAACAGCAAATACTCTGCAAATGCTGCCCTATTTTCATGTAAGGTCAGGGGGTTTTGTTTGGTTTCTCCCCCCATCCATAAACTTCAATCCTAAGGACTGAAAAAGTAGAATGGGAAAAGCATCATAAGACAAACACATCTGAAAAACCCCCCTTTTAAAACAGAATTATGAGGAATTCTACCACCCATCTCACTTTGAAGTCCTCTTTCCCAACAGCCTCTATTGCAAAATCATCGTACAGTTCAGCTTTCCCTCCACCAGTTCCACCTTCAAGCACTACTCTCAGGTTAGAGATCAGTTTCCTACAGCCTGTAGAGCACCGAAGGAGCTGAGGAGAAGCGACACAAGGAGATATCCCCAAGTCTGAATATCTGGATCCCCAGCTTCCACAATCCTTCTGCTGCTGGGCACAGGACAGATGACTCCTTCCCTCACTTTCTGTGGGGCGCAGCAATTTTTCCACTGGCTGGGTCAGCCAACTAATCAATACGGGCAGCCCAGCAGGCCCTGCGAGTCATCCCGTAAGCATCCCATAATTACATCCCAGGCACTGTAATTAACAACACGCACTACTACAAGCTCCACTTCACAAGTGGCCAAAGCGATGATTCAGGCTCCTGTTTTAGACTGTGGAGCTGGGAGAGGAGTGCACTTCAGTGCTTCGGTGTCCAAAACATCCTGGTTGTAATTACTCGTCCTGGTGGCAACACTTCCATATATGAGTATTAACTCGGAGGAGGAGGGCAAACAGCAGCTACCTGCCAGTAGTTAGCTTGCAATTAGCTCATCATCATTTCATTACTTGACGTACTGTTCTCTTACACAAAGCTGTCGTGATTTCTTACGTAAACTTACGGAGACACTTGCTCATTAGGAAGCTCTAAGTGAGCTTGGAATTTCTGCAGTTGTTTAATTTCAACCTGTAGAAAACTGGGGGGTCTCAGTGCACCTCTGCACACAAGTTTTACACAAAGGTACTTACTCTCAACCCCTGGAGAGAGTAAGTTCCCTGTCCCTTTCCATAGAATCACAGAATTATAATGTTGGAAAGGACCTCCAAGATCACCAAGCTGAACCTTCAACGCAACACCTCCATGACCGCTAGACCATGTCCCTTTTGAACACTTCCAGTGATGGTGGCTCTATCACTTCCCTGAGCAGCCTATTCCAGTGATTAACTGCTCTTTCACTAGAGGAATGTTTTCTAATTTCCAATCTGCACTTCCCCTGGTGCAACCTGTGGCCACTTCTTGTCCTGTCAGCAGTTATTTCGGAGAAGAGGCCAACACTGGCCTCCCGACAACCTCCTCTCAGGAAGCTGTAAAGGGCAGTGAGGTCTCCTCTCAGCCTCCTCTTCTTCAGACTAACCAGCTCCCTCAGCCTCTCCTCATCAGACATGTTCTCCAATCCCTTCTTTGTGGCCCTTCTCTGTCCTCCCACACCTCAAAGTCTTTCTCACACTGTGTTGCCCCAAACTGGACCAAGCATTCTGCAACAGGACTACTGCACATGGCAAAGCTGGGAACAAAGCCTTCTATGCATATTTCCCCCCAACATCATACGTCCCCTACTCGCACCCCAGCAAATACTGTCACTGGTGAGGGCAGTCGAACGAGTTATGAGGCAAATGTTCCTATATGTGGAAGAGCCTTTGAGTTAAAGATAGCTCTGGATGACAGACCAAGTTTAATTCTCATCATGCCCAGGCTCCACAGGGTTATAGAAGTCGAGAAGGAAAAACCCTCTCTTTAACTCCAAGGGCTTCCCAACAGGGAAAAAATAGGGGAGAAACGGACGTGGTGCTAAATTGCCATCTGTTTCCTCTTGTGACCTCATTCATAATATTATTACCCTACATTTTTCAGTGAACCTGACACCTGAGCAAGGATTCTGTGTTTTTGGTTAACAGATAGTTGTCAGACACTGCTGGTTTTCATTTGGACCAGCTGATGTAAGAGCAGGGTTGCACCCCAACCATAATTCAAGCCACAAGCCCATAAGGTGCCATCACGTGTTGTTTCTGCTGCCAACATATATCATTTGCTGAACATTAAGCAGAGTGTTTGGAGACTCTAACACTACAGACAAGCATGTTCCTTAAATGGGTAAGGACACTGATAAGCAATGTGACCCCCACTTTTATTTCCACTATAAAATTAGATGTATTTGCTATGATACATATTTCTACGATGTGTTGTGTTCTGTATTTAGGTTAAAGTTTTATCTTCTCATAAAAATGGGGACTTATTAACTCTTTCTTTTTTTTCCTTGAGATCCTGTGGCTCTTAAGGAAGGTTAATTCCCTCCCAATATATTTTTTAGTGAGAAAACATCTAATAACTAAATTGTAAGAGGACTGAGCAGGTATCACCTGAAAAGATAGGAGTTTGCTCTCATTCCCTGTGCCAGGCTCACACAGAGAAAGTGGCAGTGCTGATGACCACACTGCTCTGGAGATGAGTCTCCTCCTCCTGCTTTCCACTCTGTAGGAAATGAAGAATGGCTGGTTGAGCCACATAACTGCAAACCCATTCGTTCTCCTCATCTCTTATCTGTTGCCAAATCTGCCTCCAAGGCTTTGCAAATTGTGATCCCTTGGAGCACAGCTCCTTGGAACACAGGCAGAGGGCATTTGCCATAAACTCCTACAGTGGGAATTTGACAGCTCCACTGAACTCTCTCTACCTTCTACTTCTTAGTGGGTTGGTAAAGGCTTTCTTGGTGAAGGCACCAATATCTGTGGTCTACTTATGACACACAAGTCAGCAAAACTTGCCCCACAAGATGTAAACTGCACTTTCCTCTCCGTGGAAGAGACTGGATCTGCCCATCGTTACCCCCATGGGTTTCCCTCTGAAAGGGGAACAGAAAAAGAGCTTTAGGCTCCATCAGAGACTTCAAGGCAGCTCAAGTCTCTAGGAATGATGTTGAAGGAGGGTTAAATGAGCACATGAGCTTCCACTGCACCCACATCACAGCTGCAGCTCAAAGCCAACAGGACTGAGAGCAGTTTCAGAGAGGCCAGATTTTCTCTTATCCAAAGAATCAGAATGTGAAGGGTTAAAGACCACTCAGGAGCTCCTTTTCACATTTCTACAGCTTGTCCCCCAAGTCTTCATTCCTGCCCTTCTTGCCACCTCTCCACAGGTAATTTTAAGCACCCCATAAACACACATGGTGGGAACGAAGGCAGGATCGAGGGGGGAAAGAAAAGGGACCAACTTTCACTCTCATCCCAGACAAAAGGGAAACAAACCACAAAATCAAAATATCCAAACAATTGACAATGTAGCTTAATGGCAAGAGAGCAGATGCTGACTGTTTCTCAAACATTAGGTAAGCATCTAATAATAATAGTAAATACTATTAAGTAGGAAAGTGAGTACATTACAGTTTGGTTATAAACTGTGCAGGCTGCTCCAAGCTGTGCAGCTCTCTCAGCCTTTTCAGAGCGGGCAGAACAACAACTTACTATGTGCTAGAAGCTTCTTTCTTTGCTGACAGGAACCAACTACACTTTTGCCCCCTCTTAAGAAAACCAGTGTACTTTTCACTCCATAAATCACATATTACTTCCTTCCTTTCCATTTATTCTGAAGCAGAAAAAGGAGGTTTTAACAGCAGTGCTCAATGGCAGCAGGAGGAAAACAGCAAAACAGGGCGGGTGCTGCATGAGGAAAGTAAATCAAAAGTCATAAAATCATGGAGATGCAGCCTGGTGGGGGAAAATGAAGGCAAAGCTGACTGAATCCAGAGCTGAAGGAACATTACACATGAGAAACAGCCATTAAAAACAGGCCATGCTCTCAACAGATGAGATGAGAAATGAAGTCATAATTTGTTACAAAGATGGGATAAAACCCGCCAGGTTTGTAAACTCCAAATGAGATGCAATCTGGAATAACGAGGGATAATGAAATGCAATCTCACAATCTTGAGGGTAGCACACCATAGAAGATTTAATTAAGAGGAAAACAATAGGTTCTGCAACACAGGTTCAGAAATTACACCCTGCCTGGTGGTTCTGTTCAGCTAACTGGAGAGGTGTTTATCAGGCCGGGTAAGCAACACTCTCCAGAGCTCAAAAAACTCAGCATAAAGTTTGAACTCCCTGATGAGGAGAGGCTGAGGGAGCTAGGTCTCTTGAGCTTGGAAAAGAGGAGACTGAGGGGTGACCTCATTAATGTCCATAAATATTTGGGGGGTGGGTGTCAGGAGGATGGAGCCAGGCTCTGCTCAGTGTTATCTAATGATAGAGAGAGGGGCAATGGGTGTGAGCTGGAACATAGGAGGTTCCACATCAATATGAGAAGGACCTTCTTCACGGTGAGGGTCATAAAACAGCTGTTTTTGCACAGAGTTCCAAGAGTGGCCTCCAAAACATTCACATAAGCAGAGTGATAAAAGGGCAGCTTAGTTTAGTTAAAGGGTATTAGCTGCAGTGCAGGGCACTGCAGAAGGAAAAGGCCTGCAGGATTGCAAATGAGCGTCACACATGACTTACAAATGCAACTGTGACTACCAGGCTATAATGAGATGCAAGCAAGTGTGTGCGCAGGAGAGCCGGGACACCCCGGGGAGGTGGGCAGGCACGCTGCGCTACACCTGACATCACAAATGTCACAACTGGACTCAAATAGCACAGGCTAGAGCGGAATTTTAGGGGAAAAAGCATCCCAGCACAACACATGGCAAAGCTGGTGTCCCAAACCTAACAAGGAGTGAGTCCAGAGGAGGCCACAAAGATGATCCAAGGGCTGGAGCACCTTTGCTATGAGAAATCGCTTTGCTGCTCCTGCTGGCCACACTATTGCTGATACAAGCCAGCTGCAGAGCTGCAGTGGTGTCTCTGCCAGGGGCCCTCAGAAAGGGAGCTGTAGTTGCCTTGAGTATGAAGAGAACAAGGAGTTTGGTGACTTGTGCTGCAAACAGTGTGGAAATGGTCATTTTTCATCCTGGACAGAGCTAAAGCACAAATAGGAGTTAACTCAATTGTTTAGTTTTTTAATGAATGTGTGTTGTAAAAACATTGTGGGAATGTTGACAGCAATTCCATATTTTGCTTCCCTTGCTCATACTGGCACGTTAGCTACGTGTCTTTGAAGCCAGCTTCATCCAAACCCACTCCCTATGCTCAAAGCAAGTGGTTTTATTAGACAGGTACAACGGGACAGCGCTACTTTGCCCGATGTCTAATCACCAGCCTTTGGTGGTATCAGAGAACCACGGAATCATCGAGGTTGGAAAAGATCTCCAAGGGCTGGAGCACCTTTGCTATGAGGACAGGCTGAGGAAGCTGGGGTTGTTCAGCCTAGGGAAGAGAAGAGTCTAGGGGGAACCTTAGAGCTGCCTTCCAGTACCTATCAGAGGAAGGCTGGAGAGGGGCTTTTCAGAAGGGAATCCAGCAACAGGACAGGGGGAAATGGTTTGAAACTGAAGGAAAGGAGGTGTAGACTAGATGTTTGGAAGAAGCTCTTCAGTACAAGAGTGGAGAGACTGTGGAATCGATTGCCCAGAGAGGTTGTGGTTGGACTGTGAAATGTTCAAGGCCAGGTTGGATGAGGGCTTGAGCAACCCAGTCTAGCTGAGAGGTGTTGTGGCCCATGGCAGGGAAGTTAGAGCAGTTGATATCTAAGGTCTTTACCAGGCCTTAGAAGCAATTCATCTCTCTCCTAATATCCCGAAGCCCTCTGAGCCGCTTGCTCAGTCACCTTGGCAGCTGGGACTAACTAAATTCTTCAAATTGTTTGCACCTGGGTCTCTCTAAATAAAAACTCCAGAGCCTTGTTAGCTAAGTGTGAAATCACACCATCACAATCCCCTACCCAAAGAGTCAATCAATTTTCTTCCATTATGGATTTTTACCCTAGGGTCAACATGAAGAAAAAGTCCATGGAGCAGAATGGACCTAAAGTGGAGAATTACCTAATCTCTTCCAAACCAAAAGGTTATTTTCATTACAGTGATGTGCAGTTTGTCACCAATAGGCTGGATATAGCTTTTAAATCAAAATGAAGAAACACTTATTGTTAATATTGTCCTTTCAACGCTGGACTGGGCACGACCAAGCGATCCGTAGAGCCCGCTCTGACATGTCTTGTTGACATTCAAAAGGTTCACTATTCCTTTTTCTAAGGCAAAGAACATAATTTTACATTAAGCAGAGAATAAATGTGACAGGTTTAAATGGCTACGTTTTCTGCATGACATTTTCATCGCATTAATTAGCAGAACAGAGGATGAGCTCAAGATGCAGGGCTAGGCTGGTATAGTTTAGCTTGAGTATCAGGGCCAATCTGCACCACAAACACCCATCCTGAAAAAGTGTTTATGCCGGACCACCCATTTTCCTGAACCATGCTGAAACACCTGAAGACATAACCAAACATAACTGAAGTTGCTGCTAGTGCAGAGGTGGTCACTACAGAGCGTTACTGGTTTTACTGGGCGAACTTTACCTCATACACTTTACCCCATACACTAATGTGATGGCAGAGTTACCCTAACACGAAGCCTGATGACAAATCAGGTGCTTTGGTAATAGAAAGAAATGGTAATAGAAAGAAATAGTAATAGAAAGAAACAGCAATTATTAATAAATAATATTTTAAACAACTTAATTTTTAAAACCTTTTTTTTGCATAACCAAAGTTTGTCCTGTCTTGGAGGAGAACCCTCACTAGGTAACATCCAAGATTCTTCCTTCCAGGCACTATTTTTGCAATAAGCCAGAGAGCGTCAAACGTGGGGTCAGGTTGATGGTTGGATTGGAGGATCTTTTAGGTCTCTTCCAACCTTAATGATTCTATGACTCTGGCATGATAGATTTGAAATAACAGGCTTGATCTGAAGGACAGCCACAACAGAGGGGTTTCCAGTGGTGTTGAATACAACCCTACAGACCATTTTACACTACTTGTTATTCACCCTAAGGTCAAAGTACCTCCTCATATAAACACCCTTACAAATGGTGACTTTACTATGATACTATATCACACAGAATCATTAGGGATTGGAAGGGACCTTGAAAGATCATCTAGTCCAATCCCCCTGCCACAGCAGAATCACCCTGGACTGAGTCACACAGTCAGTCAGGGTTAGAAGGGACCACAGGATCATCCAGTTCCAACTCCCCTGCCATTGGCAGGGACACCCCACCCTAGACCAGGCTGGCCAGAGCCTCATCCAGCCTGGCCTTAAACACCTTCAGGGATGGGGCCTCCACCACCTTCCTGGGCAACCCATTCCAGGCTCTCACCACTCTCATGGTGAAGAGCTTCCTCCTCTATGTATGATTCTATGTGATACTGTATGTATGATACTATGTGATACTATCTGTATGATACTCTATGATACAATATGTATGATAATAAATGATACTCTAGGTCAATATTGTTCAAATCTTTCTTCTACTGGAAGAGCATCCACTCTCTGTCCACAGCAATTCACCCGCCTCACTGCTGAGTGGAAATTTGCCAATTCGTTTGTAACTTCTTCCTAAATCCCAAACAAATCCTCTGTCCTCCCCTTCTGTCTTACCCAAAATACTTTATCAAGACTGAAAATGAAAGTTGCATTATAATCTACAGAGGACTGAAGTGTCTACATATTGAAATATATACATTTAGATACTAATTTATAAAATATATATGTGTGTGTGTGTTTAAAATGGCTTTTTCAAACCCAACTGTTCTTGCAGGCTGCAGTAAATAGAAGAAACTGTGGACTTCAACTGCAGCAGGAGCAGCTAAGGTTGGAACTTCCCAACCTTTCTTGATCTCAAGAAGTAAAGGACAGCAAAGTTCTGGAACAGACTGCCCAGAGGAGGAGGTGGAATGGCTATTATTGGATGTCTTTAAAAACAGGGTAGTCCAACATCTGTCAGAACGACACAGATAGAGCTGATCCTGCCTTGGGGAAGGCACGACAGACAACATGACCTCTCGAGGCTCTTCCTGCCCTATTTTCCATGATTCAATGATTCAGCACATAGCTTTGGAACACCCCGGGGCTCCATTTTATTCTCACCGCGTGTTATTTTTAAACTGGTGCAACTTCACCAACTTCAGTAGAGTTTTTGCTCCTTGTCCTGCAGTAAAGTGTGAGAAGAATCAGAACTCACATTTCTTGCAGATGGAGTCTGGGTTTGCCCTCCCACTGTGCCGCAAAGCTGATTTCCTGAGGTGACTTTTTTTTACCTCTTTAAAGCAGGCAGCGATTTAATTCAACCCTTGTACTATTTAATTTAAAAACTGATCATTCTGTGAGGCAAGGGCCAAAAACAACAAGTTGAGTGGAAACAGTCTTTCCATTTTCAGCAACTGTCCACTTTTTCTCCCAACGCATTTATATGTTGTACAGAGACAGAGCTTGAGACTGAGAAAAGGACCACCTCACCAACCAGAGGAGACAGCAAAGAGGAGGGGAGGAAACAGAACAACCTATGCTATGGTACTTAACAGTGTCTTACAGGCAAAGCCATGGCATATCTCAAAAACAACCTGCCTGGCCGTGTTCCTGTGTGACTTGGTCTGGGTGATCCTGCACTGGCAGGGAGATTGGACTAGATGATCTTTCGAGGTCCCTTCCAATCCCTAATGTTCTGTGATTGTGTCAACAAGGACATAACACTGTTGGCTGAAAAATCTTGTAGGCAGGATATTCCAAAAACATTAAGAGTCTGGAGGCAGACTAAGAGAAAATACAGACCATGCCCTATGGTCCCTCCCACCCTGAGCATTCTATGATGCTATGATGTTCAAACCAAAATGGTAAACTATACTTCTCATATATTCCATCTAAACTAAGTAATAACAAAAAAATAGAGAAATAGTTCTTGCAGATTTACTCTTCAAAACAGACTGATTAGTTTCTAAGTGGTCACTACCTTTCTGTGCCCCCACGTCCCAGGAACAGCTTATGCAGAACTTCATAAAAACCACACTAAAGATACTAATGGAAAAAACCTCACACGCTGATAACTCCAGTGATAATTGAACTTGGCACATTGCCTCCATTCTGGTCTAACTGGGATTTGAATGTTTGTTTCCCTCAAGTAAAGGTTGTGAAATCCCCTGAAACACAAAACTATGATAAAAAGGTCCCTTGTGTGCAAAAGACATTTCGTTCACTCATGCAGAGCTTTGAGATTTTATTGCTCACCTAGAGTATTCAATTTCCTTGGGATGATGCACTAAATCCCGAAGGAATATGCAAAGGTTTAACTCCCACTTTTCAATCCCTTTCGTTAAGGAAATTACATCTGCAGATTTGTTGGGGGATGGGGCTGTGAGCCATTTCTTGGCTCGAGGAAGAGTGGAAAACTGGTGCAAGGCTTCCAGGTGTGATCAAGATCGCAGTTCATAGAATCATGGAATCATCAGGGATTGGAAGGGACCCCGAAAGATCATCTAGTCCAATCCCCCATCTACACTCACATAAGCAATCTTGAACCCTTTAATCACTGAACAGCTTTGATCACTCTTTGTATTTGCTGGCAGCTGTGTCATGTGCTCTTACTAGGAGGTTCTTCATGGTCTGCACGATGTGGCTGGTCACTTGCCTGAAGTGGAAAGTAAGAGAGGTCTCCACCACCTCTCTAGTGGAGAAGTCTCCAGAGAGGTGATGGAAACCCCATCCCTGGAGACATTCAGGGTCAGGCTGGATGTGGCTCTGGGCACTCAGATCTGGTGAGTGATGTCCCTGAAACAAGCTGACCTTGGACTAGATGACCTTTGGAGGTCCTTCCAACCCTATGATCCTATAATAACTGGCCAGTCTACTTATCAGTCTGGGTACCAGCATCTTTTCTGGGGGGAAAAAAACCTTCCCTGAAGCACCCTGAATCTGAAAGCTCTTAAGGATTATCTTACTGGTCCAGCTGCCCATTAGATATGCTCAGAGGTAAAGACTGGAATACGTGCAAGAATAAAGATTAGAGGCAAGGGAGGTGATATCTTTCTAACTGTGACACAGGAAGAAGTTAATCAGAGCCATGCTCTTGTGTTCTGGTTTCACGCAAGTTTTGTGCACGTCTTCCTTTTTTACTGACTTATGGCTCTTGAACCTTTCTAAAAGAGCCTCACTCTTTCCTGGTTCAGAGGATCAAGTCCAACACAGCTAAAAGAGGGAACAGAGCCTGTTTAGCAGAGCCATTCAAACAGTCTGCCCTGGCTTCTGTAGGTACAGGGACGATTCTCATGGCGTTCTTGAGAGATGGACCAAACCCTTCCTCTTAGCCCTCTCTTTGCTGCCTTTGCACCAAGCAGACACTTGAATTTTGGTTTTAATCAAACCAGATGAGGAAGTGAGTGAAACCTTTCACATTGGGGACCCAGACACAACATTTTCCAGCCTAAAAAAGCACTTCCTTTAATTATATCTTTGTCAAGCGGTTCAACTAGTTCGGAAGAGTTAAGACAGGTCTATGAACACTCATTATTTACTTCTGTCTCTGTCTTTAGTTCTTCATAATAATGAGAATTCTACTAATGAGATGCATTCATGGGGTTGTTTGCAACTGTGCATTAATTAACATTCCTCCTAGAGCAATCTTCTTTTAACCTACTTACTGCTTCCCTCTCTTTCTGCACAAGGCACCTAGGATTTCTCACAAGACACTGCAATTCAGGAAGTACTCAGGACTCTGATCTACAAATTAATATGATGGGAGTGTTTGATTATCACTGAAGAGGCAATAGTTAACCCTATTCACTGGGCCTACAGAGAGGCCAACCAGGTGCCTGATTTAAAGCAGGTTTTTTGCAGAGGTGGGTAGCAGTCTCTAAAGCTGAACCTGTGGCTCGAGATCTTTACAGTAAAGTGTGTTATTTAATGTACACTTGCATGGTGCTTGGTAAAACTGAACTTAGACTTGCACGGAGGTAGGGGAGCCACATCTTAAGAGAAGAATGTAAAATAATGAGATGGATCTTCCATAATACAGAGGATACGTTCTGAATGTAGTAGATGTGGCACTTTGGGAGGTGGTCTAGTGGTCTTGGAGGTGTTGGGTTGAGGGTTGAACTTTAGAAAAATTAGAGATCTTTTCCAATCTTAATGATTCTGTAAAAGAGAGCTCAACACTCCAGAAGCAAAAATGTGGTAAATGTTTAGAGTAATATAGTAGTAGAATAGAGTAATAGAATATCAGGTTGGAAGGGACCTCAAGGGTCACTAGTCCAACCTATCAAGCTAAAAGTCTGTTTATTTACCTTTTCCTGGTAAATGTCTGTGCGAGCATTACTACTTAGATCAGAGTGATCAGTGTTTCTCTTCCAAAGAGCACTAGAGTGATTGGATCCAGTTTGCCATCCATGACCAAATGGCTTACTCTAGATCATGATTTCAGCCAGACCATCAGGGCTGCTGTGATGTCAAACCCTTATTTTCTGCTTCAGGCAAGTGACCAGTGACATCCTGCAGACTATGAAGAACCTCCCAAGCAGAACAAATAATACAGCTGACAGCAAATACAAAGAGTCATCATCATGACATAGTGACTGTAGGGAAACTGTGGGATTGAATCAGCTGAATCACAGAATCATTCAGGTTAGAAAAGACCCCTGTGGTCATGAAGTCTAACCCATAACCCTACTCTACTAAGGTCACCACTAGCCCAGATTTCTAAGCACCACATCCAGAAATGCTGACTCAACCCCCTCCCTGGGCAGCCTGTCAAGTAGTAGCTGATAGTATAAAGATGACAACTTGCTACCACGTAAAAGCTGTGACTGGAAGCAAGTTAAAAAAGTCATGTTTGGTAGCCCTATTGATGATACATGGCCCTGCTTTTATGGAAATCACCTTTTTGCACTCCTCTAGACTTTGTACCAAATGAAAAAGGAAGGAAGCAAGCAGAAATATTCCTGCTTATGTGGCAATTAATAAAAAACTACATGGAGACTCCTCATATTAAAAAAAAAGAACAAAAAAATCAGATCACATCAAAATGAATGGAAGCCTTCAAAAGTCATGGTACTCCAGTCTTGCAGCCCTGATGGCTACTGGGGGAGGGCTGGGAACACATTTACACACATTTTGGCATATGCCTGGTGTCAGCCAAGCCATTAAAAAGCTCATTAGATGAAGACATCTGTAGGGATGACACACAAAGCTGTCAGAGTGCACTACAGACCGTATTCAAAAATGCTAATGGCTATGGACCCACAGGAATTAATAAATAATTAATATGCAACAACCTCTTCACGCTCAAAGAAGACATTTTCAAATTTTGCAATCTGCTCAGATGCGATTACGATCTCTTCAGCGAGCAGTTTGCTCAGCAACCCCAGCCAGAACCCCTTTCCTTATTTCCAGGCCATCTATTCGATTCGAGATTATTATCACCATTTAAAAATAAATTACCCGGCAACATTATTTTAATGCAGCCAAGTATCAGAAGATAATACTTCAGTTTAAAAGTTCAGGAGGATCTGATTGACAGATGTATGTATGACAAGGCGACAAATCCAGCTTTAAAGTTCCTGTGACTGAGCGGAAATCATGCTGACGGTTGGACCTGATGGTCTTGGAAGTCTCTTCCAACCTGGATGATTATATGAATCTATGAATCAAACTGAAGACCATCAATGAATTAAGAATTCCTAGAATAACAGACTTCCAGTGTTGTCAAAGAGAAAATGTAGCAGAAAGGATCTTGGATCAACTCCCCCATCTGTTCTGCCCCATCTGTCTTCTTTATGCCAAATCAAAGTGAATGTCACAGACCAGGAAAGGTCCACTTCGTGAAAAAGTGGAAGGGGACATCTGCTCTTTCTTAGAAAACTTCACGTATTTTGAGGATTTAGTAATGACTTTGCTACTCTTCCAGAAGGAAATTGGAGCATGTATTTCACCCCTCGAAAAGATTGACTAGAGAGGTGGTGGAGGCCCCATTCCTGGAGATGTTCAAAGTCAGGCTTGATGGGGCTCTGGGCAGTGTGGTCCGCTGAGTGATGGCCGTGCTTGTTGCAGAGGGCTTGGACTAGGAGACCTTTGGAGGTCCCTTCCAACCCAATGCATTCCATGCTTCTGTGACAGAGCGTGACTAACATCTTTCTGTAGATCTGACAGATGATCCAGACATCTCTGGATTCACTGGACATGTAGCAAACCTGCTACTGACTACCACTCAAAAGGAGGAAGAGCTACCAGTTAAGCCTAGTTCTGTGGTTCAAGAGACTCTCTGTTCAGATTATTTCCTCCTTTGGCACAAGATTTGACTCATCTGAAATTTATCACCTAGTGAGTTTCACTGTAAGAAAAACGACTCATGAAATAAAAAATATCTCAGCAAACACTTTTCCTTCCCTTAAATCCAAATCACTACACGAGCCTGGAATCTCCTCACGACAACACAAGCCCAGGACAGAACAGTATCAGAGCTGCTTCTGAGAAACCACAGAAAGTGAAATAAATTCATTAATTAATTAATGGGAAAGGAGAAACCTGACAGGAAACCAAGGTTCTGCTAGGACCTTTCCAAAGGTCCAAAGATCTGCTGGGATCTCTCCAAAGTTCCAAAGATCTGCTAGGATCTTTCCAAAAGACAAGTGAACGAGCAACCAGAGTACAAATAATTTGTGCAGGTCTTTTGATGACCTTTTGGTGGCATTAAGTGGCCTAAGTCACCTGCACTGTACTAATTAATTAACACTACAAGTTATTGCCAAGGACTTGTGTCCCTTGTGTCACTGGTGCTGCAGTTTGCACCCTGTGCTCCTAGTCAGGTCGTTCTAGCAACTTTGCAAAGTTGCATCTTCCAGCATCATGAGCTGGCACTGCTTCCTCAACAAACATAAGTCCTTGAAACTCTCCTCAAAGCTCTCGTGGTCTAAGGCCCCCTGCTGAACCCAGTCTGGTGTCTCCACATCTCTTGAAGAAGGGAGGGTGGAAGATGCTCAAACGTGACATTAAATCAGATGCAGCAAAACCAAGCAAAGAGGGGCGAGAGCAGCTGCAGCAGTCCAGTATGTGCTTCGCTTTAATCCAAACACGAGAACACGCTTAGCTCATATTCACTCCACGTATGAGGTGATGAATTCCCTCTTCTTCAGAAATACAAAGCATCAAGAGTTTTTCCACTTATCTGAATTTTTAAAAAATTCATTCCAGTTAAACACAACAAGAAATCTAACCGACAAAGCACAGGGAAGCAACTTCCACTTGACAGCACTAAAATGAAAACAGGAACAGCCACTGGTGAGTTCACTTCAACGACAACAATGGCAGTGATGCAGAAAGAAAATCATGAAAGCTGCAGAACACATTTAGGACTGACTTTAGTTCTCCTTCCTGTGGTGGAATTCTCACCTTAACTCGGGTAGAACACTTCATACAAGATTTTTCATGGACATCTACTGATTATTATTGCAACAGGCTGCCCAGGGAGGGGATGGGGTCACTGTCCCTGGAGGGGTTCAAATCATGAGTAGATGTGGCCCCAGGGAACAGGGTTTAGTGGGCGGGGTGGGGGTGGGTTGACTGCTGGACAGGGTGGTCTTGGAGGTCTCTTCCAGAAGATGACCTATTATTCTATGATAATAATATGATTCTATGATAAAAATATGATAAGAAGATGACCTTAATGATTCTATGATCCTTTCTTTTAGCCAGTGAGTCATTAGCCCCTGTACAAGCCCAATGAGTTGCCGCAACAGCCCTACTGCTCCTGCCACAGAAAGAAATTACTATTATGCCCTTGTCTTTATAACATTGAACAGAAGATAAGGACAGGTTTTGGTATGTGCTCACATTTATGTGGACTGCTCCAAAAGACTGCCAGTTAGGTCTGTTCTTAACATATTTTTTTTGCATTCTGGTTATAAAAAAACCAATCTTTAAAGCTCGCTCCCTGTTTAGGAAAATGCCCTGCCTAAAGCACATTCAAATAGTGGCTTGAAAATGGATGCTCCAATGTTCCTTCCAAATAAATTAAAAGAGAAAGAAAATGTAATAAGAAGATAAAGCCTTCACAGAGAAGTGCAGCAATTATATCTCCACAGTTACAATATAACCCAAAACTTCGCAGAGGCTTTGATTATTGAACCATGGCTGAAGTGAATAATTTGGCTTTCACTGAGAAAACAAGCACATTCATTCTCACCACAATGGAGAGAGGCAGTTTTAATTAAACCTTATCAAAAGATGAACAAAGAACAAACTCAATACCCTTTCCACAGGACTCTATTTTCATCTGTTTAGTCTAAGCTCGACCATGTTCGTGCAATAATTAGCCACCGTCCGAGGAATGCTGGAGTTGTGTTAATGTTGGTAAAGATTTAATTAGTTCAATTATCTGGAGAGTATTGAAGGCTTGAGCACAGACCCATTTCTTCGGGCTCTATACACACCTCACATCAAAATACACTGCATTGACATAGGAATGAATACAGAAAACGTCCTGGTTCGCTTCAGCCACCGAATCTCCGCGCTCAATAAGGCTGTTGCCCTCATTTTAAAGCACTGTTTCACAAACAGAACATCCCAGCTGTGCCTCACCCCTGCTCCCAGACCCAACCATGTATTTTTCCTAAGTCCTCACGCTCCCAGATCCAACCTTTCTTTGAAATAAACCGGCTTACAAACTACTTTAAACAAACTCAAGTTTACTTTAGAAAATCAAACCCAGTCTCTCCTCACGGAAGGAGAAGCACGGACCCTTCCACGTTCTTTTTGCCCTCCCGTTGCCGACACATTTCCCACCTTTCATGGCCGGGGAGGCACTCGAAAGCCCTGGAAGCGCTGACACAGACAACTGTTTCAATCTGTCAGGCAGCGCGGACAGACAGCGGGGATCACTGCGGCGAACAGAGCGGCCCCGCAGCCGCCTGACCTTCCTGGTGGGAACGGGAGCGCGGCGCGGGGCTTGACAAGCCCTCCAACAAAGGGGGCTCTTTAGTCCCCTCGGCTCCGGACACGCTTCTCACAGGAAAAACGCCAAGCGGGACGCGGCGGCGCGGGCTGCGGCTGACAAAGGGACATTTCTAACTGGGGGTTGCACTGGGAAACAAAATTGGGGGTGACTGGGAAACAAACAAGGAGAAGATGAGAAGCGAAAACGTTACTTCACTACATGCAGTAAATTTTTTAACCTATTTTTTAAACATGTTCAACTCCCTGTTAGCTGTTATTTGAGACACCAACCCCCCTGGATCTGTATGTGCAGATCCTGCTGTCTTCAGTGGGAACAGAGCCCAGGAATGGGAGGTGTAGACACCCCTCTTTGTGTTACTCTTCTTCAGAAGGGATGTTTGAAGAAACCACAATCACTTTCCTGTAAGGATTAAACGATGTGTTTATTATTGCCATGGTCTGTCCTTTGTTTTCCCAACGCTGTTTCGACTGTGAATCCTTCACAGAATCACAAAATAGAATCACAGGGTTGGAAGGGACCTCCAGAAAGTCTGCTAGTCCAACCACCTGCAACAAGCAGGGACGTCACTGACCAGACCTGAGTGCCCAGAGCCACATCCAGCCTGACACTGAATGTCTCCAGGGATGAGACCTCCACCACTGCTCTAGGCAGCCTGTTCCAGGGATCCACCACCCTCAGATTCAAGAACTTGTTCCTGATGTCTAATCTAACTCTACCCTGTTCCAGTTTAACACCATAATCCCACATCCTATAGTTCCCTGCCCTACTGAACTGTCTTCCCCAGCCTTCTGATAGGCTCCTGTCACGAACTGGAAGGCTGCTATATGGTCCCCCTGGAATCTTCTCCTCTTCTGGCTTCAGGAACCTCCACTGCCCTCAGCCTTCACTCCTTGTTTCCTGCCCTGTTGAACAGTTCTTCCCCAGCCTTCCAACAGACCCTTTTCAGGGACTGGAAGATCTCTATAAGGTCACCCCAGAGCCCTCTTTTCTCTGGGCTGAATAAACCCAACTCTCTCAGCTTGTCTTCGTAAGAGAGGGGCTCTAGCCCTCTGTGAAGGACCAGTGAAGGCTGCACAAAGATGTCCAGCAGGCTTTTCTTTGGTGCAGATGGCAGGTGATGCTGAGGAACTGGACACAGCACATTTTCCAGCAACCACCTCCCTCTCTGACACCTGACTCCTTCAACAGTCTGAAGACTGGAGGTGCCCGGGTGCTCTCTAACACACCCCTCACAGACTTGTTTCTGCCTGGTGCTTCTGTGAGGTTTTCTGACAACCATGTGTGAGCAAACACGATGATTTGTTTAGTGATTCACGTTTATCAGAGCTGAACAAAAACAGAGCTGGAACAACAACATCTGTCTCTGAGCAGAAGCAGCATCTGAGGTCAAAAAACAAACCTCAGACAAGTCACAGCATGAACAACGGAGAGACAAGTGTAATCTTACGTGTAGTCATTTATTATTATTAAGAGGACTGCAATGTTTTCCTTAATTATAATTACTAAATGACTGCAGAGTGAACACAAATACATCCGTACAGACACATCCAACCTTGTATCCTTAGGTCATCCTAGAAATGGCTCCACCTTCTCTCCCTGGCTTTGACCCAGCTTTAAAGATAGTACCCTTATTATAAAAGATTTTATTAAAGAAATTCAATATTATCAGAGAAAATTACAGAATATAGAATTTTCTATACTCAAGCAAGGACTTTGCTAACACACAAAGCGTGAGAGGGTAACGGTCGTTGCTTACAACCACTATTAGCTACAAAGCTAGTGAGAAAATGAGCCTGATGAGTACGTCCAGATATATTCATAGAAGATTCTACATTCATGTATATAAATATATCAACATAAACATATCAATATATTTACATACATAAACATTCTAGAATCATAGAATCACTAGGGATTGGAAGAGACCTCGAAAGATCATCCAGTCCAACCCCCCTGCCACAGCAGGATCACCCAGACCAAGTCACGCAGGAACACATCCAGGTGGGTCTTAAATGTCTCCAGAGAAGGAGACTCCACAACCACCCTGGGCAGCCCCTTCCAGTGCTCTGTCACCCTCACTGGGAAGAAGCTCCTTCTCATATTGATGTGGAACCTCCTATAGATTATAACATGTTTATATGTAATATATAATAGTTAGATATATTTCTCTATATAGTCTATATAGAGAATACAGAATGCATAGAGTGTATTTGATAAATAGAATCTATTCTCTCTATACATTCAATATATTTATTTAGAATATTTATTCTATATTTATAGACTAAATGTTATAGTAGTCTATAAGCTATTTCCACAAGAAATTAGGTCTTTACTGCAATGCCCACAGAGGAATGCTATCTAAAATCATCACTACTACAGCAATCACAACAAAATCACAGCAACAAAAAGCAAAACCCATCTACTTCAGGTTCTCTAGTGCTAGATGAACTGTTTAGTCTGTGAATATTAACCCTGCTCCTGAGAGTCACTTTCTGCCATGTGAAAGCCTTGGAAAGTGATCAGAGGTGCTGTGGACTGTCCTGCCACGGAGGAGTAAATGCAGTTTAGGTTTTGAAACACAAATCACTTATCTGGAAAGATTCTAATGAATGGAGTCGGTCTGCTACGGATTATCCTTGAGATTTAACTGAGGGCTTCCAGCTCATCTCTCAGTTAAGGAAAAGGAATCAGAAGATGCAGAAGAGGTCTGCTAGAGGCACAATCCTTTACCCCAACACTAAACTGTAGAACAGTGTTTTCCGTTGGCAGGGAACTGTTTGTTTGCTGCACAAAGAGCTGGTTTGGAGGAGGCAGCAAGAATTCAGCTGCCTTAAGCTGGAAGAAGTCTGACTTCTCTGCTCTCTGGTTTGTTTTCCCGGTCTGCAAACATTTTGTGATACGTGAGTTTGGAATTTTGGTTGCAACAAAAAGGGAAACGTTGGATGTTTTGTGCAGATAATGAAAAGAACTTGTTTCTAGGGTTTTGCACTGTCATTTGTACCACACAAACTCCCTGCATTTGTGTAGCAGAGAGGAATACTGTGAACATTTTGGTTTAGAAGATCTCCAAGCAGACAACAGCGAGTAAACAACCCCAAAGCACATAACTTTGCCATCACAACCTGCAGCCTGCGAGCAAGGGGCTTCAGAACAGCCCTTTCATCAGATTTCCTTCTGCTCTTCACCCTGAACAAAGCCTTGGCTGACAATAACTCAACCTCCTCCTTTCTTCGGATTAAACCCCCTTTGCAGGAGAAATATGCAAATGGCCTCTGTGTTTCCCTGGCTGGGGTACCCTGACCCAGCTATCTTTTCTCTTCTACCCCGCAGACCATCCTCCGGGCTGACAGGGAGACCAGCCTTCCAATTCAACCTCTCGCAACACTGACACTTGGATGCTGAGGCCTGCCATGAACCCTAAAAAGAGCTCATTTAGTCATAATTAACTATTCTCTGCATACTTCCCAAGGTATGGTAATTGTGTTAAAAGCCAACATGTGAAGCCTTCATTCTGGGTTTCTTTTAAACTTGTGTTTTTCCACAGAAGCCTCTGTTTCCCTCACCCACCCCCTATTTTTTTCCTTTTTTTAAAAAATAAATCTTTTCTTTCTTTTCCTCCTCCCTGGAAACATTTAGGGTAAGGAAAAGGACTGGTTGTGGGCTTAGGGCACTGCAGAAAAGAGTGACAGGCAGTTCAAAAGGCAGCGTGCCACACCACACAAGACCCTACATCAAGATACAGCATGGAGCTGGTCAGCTGAGTAAGACAGAAAGAAAAGTTGACTAGATTAAAGCCACCACATCATTAATGCAGAGTGATGGACATCCTATGGAGTCCTGGGCACCTCAGTTCAAAGTGCAGGAAAAAGCCAGCACAGAGCCACAAGGATGGTGAAGGGAGTGGAGCATCTCCCTGAAGGGGAAAGGCTGAGGGAGCTGAGTCTCTTGAGCTTGGAGGAAGGCAGACTGAGGGGTGACCTCATTCACGTCTATAAATATGTGAAGGGTGGGTGTCAGGAGGATGGAGCCAGGCTCTTCTTAAGATCATCTAGTGATAGGACAAGGGGCAACGAGTACAAGCTGGAGCACAGGAGGTTCCATGTGAACATCAGGAAAGACTTCTTCACTGCGGGGGTGACAGAGCCTTCAAACAGGCTGCCCTGAGAGGTTGTAGAGTCTCCTTCTCTGGAGACACTCCAAACCCTCTTGGATGTGATCCTGTGTGACCTACTCTAGGTGGTCTTGCTCTGGCAGGGGAGTTGGACTGGATGATCTTTTGAGGTCCTTTCCAACCCCTTATATGTTGTAGAATATTTTAGAATAAAAGGACTTTGAAATGTTTTTCTTCAAAGACCAGAATCCAACTGCCATTTGCAGAGTGAATATTAGTGAGTAAACTGGGCAACATGTTTCCAAGATCCTTTTCTCCTCCCTTTATTTCTAGACTACACCAAGCCTCTGGGTCAATGTGATTTAACCAAGACACAGCAAGAGCCAGGCTGACAAGCTGGAAATCCTAATGAACCCTTTTATTAAATCACAGTCTGGGATTTTTGGGTCTTTATAGGGAAGGCTTATGAGAGTTGTTTGTTTAACTTCTGTGTATTATTGTGATCACCAGATGCAGTGATTTAACAATAGAAAATCAGAATATCCAGTAAAAGCTTCACTGGGGGGCTTGGAGATGATTTTAGGGCACGAGGAGTACAGCCAGCCCAAGAGAGCAAGTCCAGGACTGATGGAAATTCAGAAAGTCTCAGCTTTTAAACATTCAGAGGAACCACAGCCAGGTTTAATGATCCAAAAGCAACGCTCCATCTGCTAAGAAAATCAAAGTCAAGACTTACGCATAAAGTTCTTGGTCAAGGATTCTGACAAGGTCAGGTCAAGAAATCTTCAGCGGGCCTCAATCTATCCAAACACACCTCCTTAAAGATTTAGTAATATATTAAATAGCTTGTGGGGTATTTAATGTCATAGTAGGACTTAGTTAAAAAAGAAAAGGGAAAGAAAAAATGCGAGGCAGCATCTTGGAAAAGAATTCCGAGCGAGATATCAGTTTACTGCAGCCCATTGTTAATGGCATAGATGGAAAAGAAGATTAAAAGCTGAATGATATCAAAGTCAAGGACTACAGACACACACTAAAAAAAAAGACACAGCCCAATCCTTGGTTCAATTTATGGATTGTTTTATGCTGCCCTATTTAATTTGCAATTTAATACATAAAAGTCAAAACGTTATTGATTGAAGCACATTTTAGCAGCAGCTGCTCGTGTTCTGTGGAGTTGCTCAGATGACCTCGGGCCTCACTGGGTTTTCCCTACACTCTCTGCACATGCATCTCCCCACCAGAAGACACAGAGGCAGCTCAGACAGGAAGCGTTTTACAGGTGAGCAGTGACAAAAGGGGTCGCTGGCATCACGCACGCCAGCAAGTTCAGTCATTTCTCAGAAGTTGGAGGGAGAAAAGACGCACAAACATGAGGAATCTGCAATTCTCCCACTCTGGGCTTCTGCTCCATCTCCTCTAGAGAGTCTAGGAATTTATTTAGGATAGAAAAGTCAGGATTTGAGCGAATCACAAAATCATTCGGGTCAGAACAGACCCCTGAGATCACAAGTCCAAGCAATAACCCTGCTCTATCAAGGTCATCACCAGACCAGATCTCTGAGCACCACATCCAAAGGATCTTTAAACACCTCCAGGGATGGTGACTCAACCCCCAACCTGGGCAGCCTGTTCCAAGGACTGACTACTGCAGGAATCACAGAATCATCATGCCTGGAAAGGACCTCTAGGGTCATCAAGTCCAACCTACATTTGAGGACAGCAAGGCATTTACAAACTCCTTCTTAGCTATTACTCTTCATGTGGAAAATTAAGTTCCTACGAGCTGAGAAAGCCTGGAGTCAGTTTGGAAAAAAACCCTATTGTCTGGAAATGAAGAGCAATGGCCAAATGATTTCTTTTTCAGTCTACACTTCTTTCACCTTATGTGAGATATGTGGGAAATAGAAGTTGTTTAACTCTTTTTTTTCCCCCTAATTCTGAGTGATGACTCAGATAACCTAAACATATATTGCTTCTCCAGAAGAAGAAACAGAGAAGACACTAAGAGTTACCTTCTAAACTTCACAAATTTCCCTCATTTTTTACTTAAATCATAGTTTTGCACCTGGAAAACTAGCCAAGAGGGGTACAATTCTCCTGTGGGAGATCCCATGGGACCTGCACAGAGAGTATTTTTCACTCTGATACCCTGCTCTCTCTATTGAACTCTGCAAAGGGCTGAGCCTGTGCATTCAGCAGCACAGGCCATGGTCACAGAGCTCATCTGAAAGAACTTTGCTCTAACCCCTTATCTGCAAGGTACAGAATTCCTACAGTGCTTGAGTAACTTCTTTTTGCAAACTATCAGCCCGTTAATCTTTAGCTTTTTATATAACATACAAACCAGAAAACACTCGTTTGGAGGTCTCTGTACAAATTTTTTTAGTAAGAAAATCCTTCTAAAAAGTCTGATTCTGATTCACATGATGGAGGAGAAGGAAATTTGACAGCCTGTGGCCACTCAATAAAGCAAATGCTGGATAGTCCACTACCAGCTTCAAAACCTCGATGGAGAGAGGAAAATGAAAGCTGAAACAAAAGCACCAAGGAGCTGAACGCTAAGCAAACATTCCTCACCATCCAACCAAGACACTGCTTGAGCACCAGCTGCAGACTTCTGAGGGAAGGGCATGTTTTATATATAAAAGACAAAATTCCTCAACAGGAAGAGATATCCCTCTGCAGACCAGCTTGCAGCAAATCTCATTTGCTCAGCCTGAGATGGTATTGTTGTGTCTACACTGGGTTTTGATAAGGGACCCAGCCCGACTCCCATTGAAGGCTCCAGCATACTCCCATTGTTTTCAGGAGGAGCAGAGCTGGGCTCAAAGCCTCCCAAAGATACCACAATAAAGGACATGGGAAGGTAGCCTGATACCATCATATTTTCTTAACGTTTCAAAGAGAAAGATAACACAACTATGGGCAGGAGAAAAATCTATGCAGTTCTACTGAAATACACCTTTTTGGTAAAATACAGACCAGTGAAGCAAATTAATGATTAGCAACATTAATAGCCAGGGGCCAGCTGCCTGGGATGAAGTCTCTGCCTGCAATGGTACCCCTACAGAATGTCTTGGGAAAGACTAAGCATTTTATAACGCTCCTATTTTATGTAAGCCCATGCCAGGCAGCACCCAGAGTCTTCATTACAGATGAAATTTTATCCACTAAACCTAAATGCTTTCTTGATTTTAAAATCTGTGCTTTCTAAGGGTATGTCATTTTCCCTGCTAACGAAATTACACCGTGCAACTGAAATCAGGTTCTGATTTGATGTTGTGCATTCTGATTTGATGCGTCTGACTAAGCTCTGTTATAATTCAGCCTGCAATGGAAACGTGTCTTCTCACAGCAGCGGCTCACAACCCCCTCCCCAACTCCACTGCATCCACAAAACAACACACCATCTCGTGTTAATAAGGAATGCAGCTCCTATCTACCACGTTCTGATAAATTGCTAAAATTGCCCAGATAAACCATTTGGGAATACGTCAGGTTTAATTAATACAACATGACCTGATCGTTTCCACAGCTGGGAAGAAAGAACTTGGCATCCTTGAAATCCAGGGCTCAACCTGGGGATTATGCTAAGTTGCTTCATTCACAGTCCACACTCCTCCGCACATGTCAGGAGGACAGCGTTTGTCCCCTCTAGTGATAAACAAATTATACATGAAATCAATTCCACTTCACCATAATTTTCCCTATTGGGTATTATCTTCCCTCCTCTGCTGCCTCCAGTTAAGCTGCATCCTGTAAATTGCTAATGAGCTGGGGACTCTGTGTTCCAGGTGGCACCCCCTGCCTGGAAGTCATGACATTTCCCATTTTGAATGCTGCTGGCATTTTTCGACAGCTCCTGCTAACTAGCCTTTTTGACCCACACTAAGAGGAACTCATCTGATTGAATCCTCTCACCTGCCAATCACGCCAGCAAATGATCTTCACCGTCACTCCCAAGGCAGGAGGGGGAAAAGAAGGGAGAGCAAGAGAGGGGGGAGTGAAAGCGAAGCCTCCGCAGCTACCTAATGAGAGCAACTCCAAGTCTCCGAGGCAGCTGAAATCTTGAACAACTGGTGGGAAAACGAGGACAGAACTGAATGCCTGCTGCTGTAATTACACATCTCTTCCCACCCCGAGATAGTCTGGAGAGCGATACCTCCAAGATGTGCCGTTTTCTGAAGAGCACAATTTCACCATCAAAACAGAAAACAGGGGTGTTTTTCCCCGCCGCCATCCCTAGCGAACCCCGTGATTCTGCCCTGCCCAGTGGTGCTCCTGGCAGACTTAATTAGGAGCCGTAAACTCGTTAAAGGAGCGTCTTCACCTCGGGATGATAACGAACGTTGTTGTTGATGCAGCCACAAATAGCATTTCTCACCTAACTTCCACGCCTCTGTATTTACAAGTGGCTGCACACAGACATAAAACAACAAATACAGTCTGGATGTGACTTTGCAGGGCTGGAGCCAGGCAGAGTCACGGTCAGGCTCAGCTGATTTATTTTGGTAGTGCTGCGATGTGACACCTTACTTACTGCTGCATATTTCAAGCACAGAAGGACAGATTTAATCGTGTGGCTTCTCTTTGCCTCCAGATAACCAGTTTTGTTCTTCATCACAATTCCTAGGTGGATGTAAACTAACTAGATTTCAATACAATCCACACATGGAACGAGAGACAGGTTAAAAGTGATTTTACACTGAATATTTCAGAGGGGGTTGGACTAGATGATCTTTCGGGGTCCCTTCCAATCCCTAATGATTCCATGATTGTGGCACCTGGCTGGCCCAGCTGGTAGAGCATGGGACTCTGAATTCCTGGGGTCATGGGTTTGAGCCCCATGTAGGACATCTCGAGACAGGACTGTGGGCTTATCCTGCTCCAGCAGGTGGGGGTTGGACTTAGATGATCTTTCGAGGTTCCTTCCAACCTCTAACGTTCTGTGATTCTAAATAAAGAGCTTTGCACCACGGTATCACAGGCTCTGCTTGTCTTCTAGCAATCTACAAAATATAATGTAAACTCAGTCCTTATATTAAGCTCTAAAGATGGTTCAGAAAGGGCTGTACAGAATTAACAGCTCGGGACTAATGGCAGAGGACAATCACCCATAGCTCATCATTAATTCAAAAGACACATATGGCCCCAAACAAAACTAATAATTCACAAGGCCACAAAATTAAGGAAAGAGGCGATTCTGTTTCTACTTCTTAAAATATACAAAGGTCTTTTCTCAGTGTTATTCTTCCACGTTATATCTTTTTATTGGAGAATCTAGGAGTTTGGGGTTTTTTTCTCTGAATTATGAGTTGGGGTTTTTGTTGCCTCAGACTCTTCACAGCAGTTAATAATAGGAGCACAAGGGAAACCCATCCAGGCTCATCCCAGCTGATGGGGCAGAATAAATAAAAGCCTTTGGATTAACAGTTTTAAATGATTGCTGCATTTTTAGGCTAGAATGTCCCCACAATTAGGGGTATACGATCTACAGTTACTGTGATGGGTGTTGCCTTCAGTGCTTTGTTTTGTAGGGAATACGGCAATGAAAAATACAGGATCAAAACAGTGGCGCAGACCTCCCTCTCCACGGAGACAATTCTGGGATGTGGCATTGCTAACGTTCTGTTTTGTTTTGTTTTGTTCAGAGTTTCCCTGCAAAGAAATGTAAACTGCCTGCTGATGCTGAACGCTGCAGATGATGCCTGAGAGGCTGCACCTCATTAGCTTGGCTGTCTCTCTGGGTTTTGGGCCATGTGTCAGCACTGGGAGCCTCTGCTTTGTCTAGAAACCTCCGTTTCTCCCCTTCACTGATTCCACTTTTCCCTCTTAGACAAAGCCCAGCTGAGGAGTCACTTGAGGAAATAATCCTAAAGGAGAGGTGACTGTCCATGGGAGAATAGGGAGGGTTTAGACCCGCTTTTGCCTCCCTCCCAGTCATTGTCATTTGTTCATTGTCCTCTCTGCATTCAAATGTCATCCCAGACGATCAGCCCACTGCAACTCAAATGGCCTTTCATGCCTTAAACGCGTCTGAAAGCATCAGTGGACCACAAAGACCGAGGTGGGGGTCGCTTGCTGTCCTAATATTAAGAATACAATAGGGTGCACTTGTGGCACAGAGGATGATTCCACCTGCCACCTCCTAAATTTAAGAACAAACTGGATAAACAGATGAAAGTGCAGCGTTCATGAAAATATCACTAACATCTTCCCTATGGTGCAAGCAATGGTTAGATTATAAAAACCTCTATACCAAATATTATTTAAAAATGAAAATCTAGCAGGGCTGAAGCCAATTTATAAACCAGAAAGTTATGAATCAGAGATGGACTGAAAACAGGCTCCAGACTGTGCAACAGTACAAGAAAATACAATATTGTCCTTTGATAAGAATTGTCTGTGGTAGTAGCAATACTGCCTTTTCCTTTGGCCAATGCTGCAGCTGGTTTGGTGAAGCAGCAAGTACTGCAGCTTAAAAAAAATAAATCATGCCATGTAGCCACTAATTTCACACAGAATAAATAACTGGAAGGAAGACATCAGTGTCTCCCAGCCACAGAGGTTTGAAAGACTTGTCCTACCAAGTACAACAGGTTAACAATGCAAATAAAGTCCTGCTTCCCTCCTCCATCCCTCAAAAAATTCTCAAACCACCTCTCCTCCCAGAAGCCTGCCCATGACTTTGGAAGTCCTGTTCATGCTTACCTCCATCTGTTTCTGTCCAGACACAGATGATGTCCTGGTCTTTAAGCCTATGGATCCGACCGGGCTTTCAGCAGCAGCATTCAGGTGGCTCAGCCAGACCGTGAGGAATCCAGTGTGGATTCACTTTCCATACCTCCAGGCATTAGGTTTCCAGCTCTGAATAAGGACTTCTATCATTAAAGTCATTAGACTATGTGTTCCATTAATTATATTGAGTGACAGTGTATTTCACTGACAACAGATGCAGTAAACTGGTGCAGAACTGACACAGCAGCACCATTAAACTAACATTTAAGTCCCATGAACTACTCGGCTGGGAGGTGGGTTCCCTTTGCTGTGGCATGCTGGGAGGGGGCACCTGAGAGGCTCCTGTGTGAGCAGGTTCTCCATCCTCACTCTCCATGTGTCCTTTAAGTGAGACAGGGAGTTTATATGAAGAACAGCCTTGCACTGGCCAGTTATTTGTTCACTCCATTTCTCCCTCTGTGCAGTCCCCTGAATACGGGGGGATTTTCTTTATGGCTGAATGGGGGGGGGGATCAAGCCTTTAACTCTTATTTTGGAGTAATAGGAATTAGATAATAAATTCTTAGCTATCAAGGGGAGAATGTAATCCAATGCCTGGAGTTTTTCCCTTGTGTGTTAAATTTAGGGCATATTCTATCAGTGTGGTGATCTTATTCTTTGATATTAAATAAAGCACAGCTGGAGTAGCCTCATAAAACTATTATGTTGTTAACACATGAAAATAATGGCACTAAAAGTATTAGAGAGGCAAAAAATATCTTGGACCCTGCAGTTATCTTTCACAGCTTAATACTAATTTAACATTTTACAAACCTGATGCTGCAGCTCTGTCATTACTGGACTCAACCCCAAACTGCTTTCAGCTGCCCACCACAACTGCATCTGATTAGCCTGTTCACAAAAGCCAAGTTATGCAAATCCAGTGCTAGTTAAATAATTAAACTGACCCTCAACATTCATGTGTAGACATTGTCTGGCACTCAGAGATGCAAGAGAAATGTAACCCTCCCATCTTCAGTGCTCAGGCCTCCGCCTTTTCAAGCGCAGCAGCAGCACAATGGCTGTTTGCACACATCTATTTGAATCAAGCTATTCTAAAAAAAAAGAAGAAGAAGAATTTAAAACCGAAACTGTGAACTGCTGGGCTTTTGTAGTTCTGCTTCTTTCTCTCTTCTCTCTGGTCTGGTTTCCACTGAATCTCGCACCTACAAAGCACTTCTGGCTACTTGCAGTTTTTGACTACATGCACAATGACAAAATGAGGCAGCCCAGAATTTCTGCTTCGTGCAGACCCTTCTCCACTGCCATTACTAGTTTTATCTCCTCAAGCTGGACAAGTGAAGACTCAGAAGCAGAGTAAGGAGGGTTTTTCAAAGTGATTCAGCAGCACCAGGATACCCAGGCCAGAGTTGATGCAGTGCAGTAGTGAATAAGACTTTCCAATCCAGATCCTGAGCTAGACACAGTCACTGCTGGACTCGAGCTTCCCTGCAGCTCAGCTAAGGCAAAGCAGACAAAAAGTCTGAAACTGAAAATGGCAAACAAAAGTCACATCTAGCTAGCAAGAGAAAATACAATGATACATAATGGTTCTGCAACGCTGAGCATCCCAGCTCCAGAACTACCAAATCAGTAGTTTTAGTGCTAACTGTGACCTCTTCAGCTGTGGTCTGCTTGAGCTGACCTGAATGATGCCCATCACCGGCTGGGCTGGTGTCAGTCCCTGGCTTAAACTGCCAGGGAAGAAAGAATTCAGCATCATGCCATTGAAGTTCAGCCTTGCTGGGGTGTGTGTGCTGAAGCAACACAAACACAGACCACTTTTTGTTTGGCTCCAGTGAGTTGTCAGAGAGATTTGGAAAAGACAGAGGACCTCATTATGGTAAGACAGGTTAAATACTTTAAAAGCATATGGTGTTACCCTTCTGAAAGAAGCTCTCCCTGCTGGCTCCACCGAGCAGACAATAGGCCAGAAACACATCTCGTGTGTCTGGTCCTCCAATGGGAACTGGGATTATAAAGCACCACCATGCCCTCTGGTATCAGGCAATGCCTTCCAGAGTCTTTTCAATTCCAGCTGGACTCCTCCTTCTCCAGAGTGGAGCAAGCACCACTGGCCAAAGGAAGACTCAGCTCTAGAGTTCCTGACTGTCCATTTTTGTCTCAAAAGAACAGGATCTGTAGAGATGGGGACACAGTATACAACAGACCTCAATAATGTACGCGGGCATGGGGAACAAATATATCGGTGAAAACCATCAGGCGTGAGAAAAATATGTTGTGCTTCATCACAGAGCTTTAGAGATGCTTGGATACAGCCCAAAGATTTTTTCCTTTCTTTCACAAAGGCCCTGCTGACAGATTCTCCTGCATGAAATGGAGCAATGGAGCTCATGACCACAGATTTCTTAATTTTCTCCAGCAGGGAACAGTCTCAACATCGGCCGTCGTAGCTTCACACATCAGCTCTTTCCTTATGGGCACTGAGATAATGTGGTGGAGCTCTCTTGGAGCCCCAGTGACACAGCCTGTGGTCCAGAACTTATTGGTAGTCCGAGTCTAGCAGAGTTTATCTGGGAAAATCATGCAGAGTCACAGAACATTAGGGGTTGGAAGGGACCTCGAAAGACCATCTAGTCCAATCCCCCTGACACAGCAGGATCACCTAGACCAAGTTGCACAAGAACATATCCAGGTAGGTTTTAAACATCTCCAAGAGAAGGAGACTCCACATGCCTGGCTATGAGACCGGTGTTACAGGCAGGGCTTTGGGTTCTTTGACAATGACTGGTTCTATAAGGCACCACATCTGACAGGTCCACATGGGAGGGGTTTATCTTAGAGGGGAAAAAGTGCTCTGGGGCAGGAACTGGCGGGGCTCATTCAGAGGGCTTTAAACCAGATGTGAAGAGGGGTGGGATAGTTGATGGATGAGCACCAGGGGGACAGTCTTAATGAAAACCAGGTGGCCTCTCACTGTCCTAGGGTGAAATCAGAGAGCTCAGCTTGCTCCCTGAAATGCCTACACACCAATGCACGCAGCATGGGGAATGTTTTCAGAAACACATCCTATGTTGCTGTTATTTCAAAGACCATTTTGGATTTGTAAGCAGCTCTGCTGCAGACAGGCAGCTGAAGGACTTCCAGATTTTAAAGATAAGAGAAATTCTCTGAGGTGCCCCAGTTTCTTCAGCTGCTCGCTGATGCTATTTCTGAGGGCAGCAGACGAGCTCCGATGATGGACCCATTTACAAAGTTATGGCCTTTAGCTCCTCTCCTTCACCAATTTGCCAGAAATCGCTGCTTCCAAAGTTGGCAGAGGATGATGTTTGCCCAGGTCTGAGCCATTTCTGGACAAAGCCCAGTCTCTTTGCTTTGCAAAAATGGCCAGGTAGACTTAATTCAGCAGGTGCATTATTAGGGCAGTAACAACTGGCAATGGAATGGAGAAAACAGCGGGAGGTAATAACTTCTTAGATGAACACAGCAAGATTTGGCACAGCTCCCTTGTTGGCATCCTCAATCTTATTTCCTGTTGTACTGTGAAACAAGGAAATTAGGAATACTTGGAACGAAGGACCAGACGCAAGACATGAGTCTGGAATTCCCTTCAACAACAGTATGGTTCTGGAGGATGCTGAATCGCAGAATCATTAGGGATTGGAAGGGACCTCGAAAGATCATCTACTCCAGTCCCCCTGCCACAGCAGGATCACCTAGACCCAGTCTGCTCCTTGTTTGGGTTTTTTGCGTGTGTTTTCTAATTCCTTTACAGTGTATAAAAATATATAGTATATAAGCATATACATATATATCTCCCACAAACAATAGAACCATCTCCCTCCATACACATGTCAGATAATTTAAAGAATTACTATCTATGAATTTTTCCTTTCCACAGCTTCCTGATGGACATTGGATTGGTTCAAAATTCCATCCCTTCCTAACTTGCCTACTACTCCTCTATGTGCCTAAAGTCAATTCAGGAAGATGGGTAAACCACACACATACATGTCTTGTCCAGGAGACAAGATCTACCTAGAATCACAGATTCATTAAGGTTGGAAGAGACCTACAAGATCATCCAGTCCAAATATTTGGTTTCCCCTTGTTTTTTCCATAATCCAATCCATTTCCTTGAAACATTGGCATCTTTTAATGTTCCTGTAGCCCCACTAGATCTTTTAGTGTTCCTTTAGCCCCACTAGCTGTGATGTTATCCCACTGTGGTGCCTAACACTTTAACAGCTTGTGCTGTTCGACTTACTGCAACTCCAGTCACCTGCTGGCACAACTGCTTCAGCTCCTAACTCACCCATTTCACTGACTGGACATCCCACTCACCAGTCACCGCTCTGCTCCTAAAATCACAGCCACTTGCTAGTCAGATTAAGCCTTCACCAGACCTCCTTCTCACATTGTCTTTTTCCCCCCAACTCTTTCCACTCTTCACACTAACTCTTATCTCCTCTTGGTTGGTAGTCTCATACCTTGAATTTTCTACCCATCCTGACAATTCCTCACCCAGGTCCATATTTCTTTTGCCTTCCCTGCAGTTTATGAGACTCCAGTGATAGGAGTAGGGGCACGGTTTCAAGCTATAAGAGGATGATGTTTAGATGAGTTCTTAGGAACTAAGTTCTTAGGAACAGGTTGCCCAGGGAGGTTGTTGCTGCTTCATCCCTGGAAGTGATCAAGGCCAGGTTGGATGGGGCTCTAGACATCCTGCGGTCCCTTCTAACCCTGACTGACTCTATGACTTGGTCTAGGTGATCCTGCTGTGGCAGGGAGAGTGGACTAGATGATCTTTCAAGGTTCCTTCCAATCCCTAAGGATGCTATGATTCTTAACCTGGTCTGGTGGGAAGTGTCCCTGCCCCTGGCACGGTGTTGGCACTGGGTGATCTCTGAAGCCCCTTCCAACCTGAGCCATTCTATGATTCTGTTCTAGTTTCATCTCATGAATCCCCACATCTCTACACATTGTATAAGAGGACTTCTGTTTGGTGCTGATACCCTTCCACTACTGTCTACCGCTCCCCATCTTACGTCATCAGTCCAGAAATCACTGTTTTACTGCACTGCACACACCTCCCACAGCAAAGTCTCAAGCAACAACTGAAAACTCTAATCAATAAGGTTCACATGTCGAAACTTCAGATGTGTTAGGTGGCTCAGGGGGCTATTCTGTACTAAAGCTGTGGCTCATAGCCACAATAGTACAGGAACGTAGGTCAAGGGAACATGCGATTCTCTGCTTACACACAGAACTCTAGAAAAGTCACCCACATCTGCCTAAATAAATACATAAATAACATAAATAAATAAAAACATGCTCTGTTGGGTTTGGCATGCTCCTCTGCAAGCACCAACTTTCTATTGTGCATTGTGTCAATGAAAAATGACACTCGTTTGGAGGCAGCAGACAGGAGGTTTGGTTCATGAGCAATGAGATTCTGCACATGAGCTTCCACACAAAAGGTCTTTAACACAGATGGGCACATGCTAAATTTGCCTCAGATGGATGATATGTCACGTTAGAGCAGACAAGGTTGTGGAGATGTCTGCAGGGACACGGCCCCAGGAAAAAGTAGGGATTAGCTTGTCGATAAAGATGTAAACAGACTGCTCTGAGGCAGCCTCATTGCTGACAGAAGGAAATCTTAAGTGGTTTGCTGGCAAAGAGCTTGTACAAAAATGGGGGCAGCCTGGTAAGACTGACTTCCATTTACTGCAGTTTTCTGGTAGCTGCTGCCTGTCAGGCAGCCTCCATAACATTGCAAGGTTTAAAAAACAGTTGCACATAAGCATACGACAACAAAACACATCCCAGCTCAGTACAGAAAGTTATGCCTGATAACAAGCAGACTTGGCTACAGATAGACTTCGACTGCATTTATGTGAGACTGTACCTTCAATAAGCACACAGGCAGCACGTGCATTTACAGACTCAACATGCAAAAGCAACTTTAATTTAAAACAAAAAAAAAAGGCAGGCCTGGGTTTTTGAATTAAATTAATCTGCACTGTCTAAATATATATATATTAGCTATGAAAGAATACTGCAGTCTGTAAGAGGATGGAGTACTGAGTAGAAGACTTCCAAGAACAAAACAAGCTCTAGTAGATCCAGTGCTTTTGAGCCAATTAATTAGCACAATCTCCATCTCCATCAAGAACATCCTTCTGCTATCAAGGCTACCCAACCTACCAAGCGAACGGTTTCTTGTCCTTGCTCCAAAGTTTGACAACAGACCTGGCAAGAAGTATACTATCTCTTCTATCTAAGAGGAAGAGGGAGTGGAAATACCAGTCAAACTGAAGGCAAACTAGTGTTTCACCTGCCGGCACAAATACTTTCAACCTGTCAGTGACACCGATACTGTCCACAAGACCAGAAACTCAGGCTCCTCATAACAGTGCTACAAAAAAACAGGTTATCTGCCTGAACACAGGGAATGCACTTAGATTAGATTTTGCTTCTCTGAAGAGAACTAATGCTTTCAAAGCTGTGCCTGGTGATAATCAGGTCTTACCTGCACCGGGAGTGGCGAGTGCTGTTGCCCTTCAGTGTTTGCTGTTCGATACGCCTTTGCCGTAACTATTGTTCTTCCCAAAGACTCTCAGGCTTTCTCCAGCCTCTGACTGTAATCTTACATTCGGTACAGTAAAAATAGAAGACACTGCAAAAAAACCCAAGAAACGCCGTCAGTTCAGAAACCTGGGCTTTTTTCCCCCACAAAACTAAGAAGTTTTAAAATAACTAGTTAATATATATATATACAAAACACCAACTAAATATATATATATGGCTTTTCGGAGCACTGGAACGGGCTGCCCAGGGAGGTTCTGGAGTCTCCTTCTCTGGGGGCATTTAAAACCTACCCGGATGTGTTCCTGTGTGACTTGGTCCTGGTGATCCTGCTGTGGCAGGGGGATTGGACTGGATGATCTTTCGAGGTCCCTTCCAATCCCTAATGATTCTGTGATTCATACAAGCGAGCACTGATTCCATTCTGAATGGAAGATGCATTCATTGTGATGGAAGCTGTATGATGCAAAGATTCTTAGCTGTTTGCATCTTCCTTAAAAACCCGTTTCTGTGTTGTGAGTGTTCACTTGTCCTGTACAGTGCTACAGAATCCGTATTTATTATTATTAATAATAATAATTTAAACAAAATTATCATTAATAAAGTTCTTATTAAAATTATATTATAATTCCAAAGAAAATATTATTATAATTTCTACTCCAAGAGAATTTAGAAATAAATAAGATTGTGAAAAAGCCCCACTGCAATGGTTTTCAATAATTTAACATCACAGGTTATATCTTCAGAATCTTGATGGTGGTAGAATGGAGCTATTTCTTTTTACTTTATTTCAGTCAACAAGGCTTGTTGAAATGTCCCGAAATAGCTTTTATATAACACAGCCTCCTGTGTGAGCTAGAAATATCAAGTAAGACCAGACAACTAATTATTAGTAGACATGGTGACATGAATCACAGAACTTTAGGGATTGGAAGGGACCTCGAAAGATCATCCAGTCCAATCCCGCTGACACAGCAGGATCACCTAGAACAAGTCACACAGGAACACATCCAGGTGGGTTTTAAACATCTCCAGAGAAGGAGACTCCACAACCTCCCTGGGCAGCCTGTTCCAGTGCTCTGTCACCCTCACTGGGAAGAAGTTCCTTCTCATATTGATGTGGAACCTCCTATGTTCCAGCTCACACCATTGTCCAATCACTAGATGACACTGAGAAGAGCCTGGCTCCATCCTCCTGTCACCCAGCCTTCACTCGTTTATAGACATTGATGAGGTCACCCTCAGTCTCCTTTCACAGGGATCAAACTGCAAATGGTTAAAGACTCATACATTTATGATACTTTTACTCATTTTCTACTTTTTTTTCTACTCATTTTTACTACTGGGATAAAATGATTGACTAAGTACACATCGAGTAAAATCACTAGTAAGGACACATATTTAGTAAGAGGGGTTCATCTATAGGTTGCTGCTCAGGTCTGAGATGAAGGAAGGCTACGGTTGCACCACACACAGTACTGTAGCCCCACACAAGTGGCTCTTAGCAGAACTGCCCATCTCCTACCTAGTTAATGCACTACTTTTTACAAATGGGAAGTGGTTAGATGTTAGACAGAGCTTGTCTGGAAACTGGCCTTCCAACTCAACTGAAATGATTCCCTGACTGGAAACCAAACCAAATTAAAAAAATAAATCCCAATTTTGCTGCTCACGAGAACCCATTTTGTGCCCGTTTTTTGAATGAAAAACAAGGTTAGAATGTGATCCTGCAGAGTATCACATAGAATAGACATAAAATATCACATAGAATAGATATAAAAGATCACACAGAATAGATATAAACACTGCTAAAGATAGAATGAGAAGAGAGCACTTTTTCAAAAGATGTTGTCACCATACTGCAGTGAAATTCTGTGATTCCAAAGGAATTGGACAAAACATGTTTCATGCTGAACACTCTTCTCTATAGAGATTGAATGTTTTTAATTAGGATGCAGCAGATTTTGTGCCCACACACGTTTCCGTGGTGCATAAAGACTGACTGTGTTTATACCTCCATTTAATTAACCACAACCAGCAAGTGTTTCCCAGTGTAAAATATTAACTCGGAGAACATGAAACACAAAACCTGGTAATTTCACTACACAGCAAACATTTTCCCAACTCTGCAAAGCACAGGACTTCTTTGTTTTGTAAATATGTTTACAAGTATATCCAAGTCATACTAAATAGAAACGATCTTAGTACTTGATACCAGGATTGTTCTTTATTGCATCTGGATTTAGGCTTCATAATGATTATCTGCTAGACACAGAAATAGTCTTTCAAAATTTGACTGGAGGCATTTAGAAGAACCTTGCTTTAAAATATAATGATTTTTCATCTTTATTCTCCCCCCTTCAAAAGGTTTCACTGCTCCTGATGTTTAACGTTATGCAAAGACGTGTTTCTGCCAATGAATATCGCCTTATGGTTATGCTTCTGCAAATAACCTGCTGTGAGCTGATAAAAGGATTAATGCAGCCAAAATTCTTAATCTGTGAAATTACAAATTAAATTCTCATATTAAAAATACCACCCTGAGGTATTTTTTGTGGTTTTAATTCCCCTCTGGTGTTCTGCATACATTGTGCTTGTTAATGACTAGGACAAGACTGTCTCTGTTGGCAGCCTGCTGCAGAGTGATAATGTGTAGGCATTTACTTCACTGATAGGACTGGATTTAACCGCTGACTGATAAACTAAGTGGCAAGTGGGTAATAAGTCCATATTAACAGAAAAGTACCACTGCAGAATTCAGAATTCAAGATCCTGGCTAGACTGAATCTCACAGTCAGAAGGATTGAGATGTCACCACTGCAGAGTGATTTTTGTTTTCCATTTAGCAGGAAAAAAAGGAGAAATTAACCGGAATTCTTGATGTTTTGTTACTGCTGGAAAAACAAATCTCTCTGTGGCAGTCCTAGGAAAGATGGGCACTCAGCAGCCCTAAGTGACTCTGCATCCTTCCCATTTTCAGTTATAAAGTACCAGAGTCAGCAAAGCAGTGGTGGTTTAGCAGGGTGGAGGAGGAAGCTGGGAATGGTTTTGCAGAGCAAGGACAGGGCTAGTGATGGGCAAAAATCAACGGTGCTGGTTTGATTTGAATGCTCGTGTTCCATGAGAGGCAGAGTGATGGTCAGAGCACTTAGGGGCAGGGTACTGGAATAGCCAGGGCACAGGGCCCAGCCCAAAATGTGACTACTACAGCTGTAGAAGATGGAAGAGATCAACTTCTGTCTGAATCTTTTGCAGATTATATCTATATCTGTCTACATATATATATATACACATAATCATATAAATTTGTGGATTTTATATATATATATACATATACATACATATTCAGACAGGAAGCTCAGTTTTTGCAAGCAAACTTCTATATTACTCTGGTTACACACACATGGGCCACCGGGGCATCTGTGAATTTACTGCCTCAGAGAACTGGATTTAATCTTTTGCCAATGGAAATAAGTTTGAAAGCAGAAAATAACAAGCATTGTCCTAATCCATGTGTGATTCTCCTCATTGCATTGAGTTAAAGCAAAAGGCTAATGATTATTCCCCAGTGATACCTGGTTTTAATCAGAGAATCAGAGAATCATTAGGGATTGGAAGGGACCTTGAAAGACCATCCAGTCCAATCCCCCTGCCACAGCAGGATCACCAGGACCAAGTCACACATCCAGGTGGGTCTTAAACATCTCCAGAGAAGGAGACTCCACAACCATCCTGGGCAGCCTGTTCCAGTGCTCTGTCACCCAACAGAGACTTCTCTGAATCAAAAATATCACGCATGACTTTTCCCCAGGATCAATCCTGTGCCTTTAACATTGGGAAAAGTCAAGGACATGTATGATATAGAATCACCAAGGCTGGAAAAGACCTTCAAGATCATTATGCCAGCACAGATATTGAGAGGAACAGTCTTGCAAAGTCAACTAAAAGGCCTTTTGTTTCATAAAAGCTGACTGATTTATGACTTGGTCTAGGTGGTCCTGCTGTGGCAGAGGGATTGGACTAGATGATCTCTAATGATCTAGATGATCATTAGACTAGATAGGACTAGATGATGCTCAATCCCTTATGATTCTATGAAAAAGTTGTGTGTAAACACCAAGAGGAACAGCATCTGCACAATTCAGCAAATTAACTGACTGTCTACTTTGTGTTTTCCAGACTTCTGACTGTTGATTCCTTTCCTGAAGGTTACTGCTCTAACAGACTGAGATGCCTCGAATCAAACTCGGCTGGATTTTTATCCCGCGAGCTGCAGCTAGTTAAGCACCGGGTGTTATAAAGCGAAAAGCACTAAATATGTAAATTGTATTTTTCCTTTTGCTTCATGACAATTCAGATAACTCTCTTGGCTGCACACATAATCAAACACAAAGATAGACGGCTGCAGACTGCGCAGCAGAGATAGCCATAAAAATGTTTTTGAAAAGAAATCCATTTTGTCCTGTGTCAAGCTAACTCTGGAATTTCAAGCTACACAATTGCACTCACGTACACAGGGGAGTCTGCTCGTGAGGTTTGACATGCACACATGCATCTGGATGAAGCAGTGCCTTTCCAGTGAGGGATTCTTTAAAAAAACACCAAAAAAACCAAAGCAGTGGTCTAAAAGCCAGTGATGTGTAGTCGGTTTGGATGTGGTTGTACTCACTATCGGTTAGCTCCCATAGCCGTGGGGGCAGGTCACTGAAATACTCATGGCTCAGGGCTGCCTGTGCTGACAATCTGTTCTTTGGGAAACACTGGAGTAGTTTGGAGGCTAGATCTTCGGCGTGGTTCACGTAGCTCAGCCTGAAACACAAACAAGAAGGGCTTTCCTGAGAAACAATCCCATTGTTCCGTTCATTCACTCCAAGCAGAGCCATGCCAGCGAGGTCTGTCTGGGAGCCCCACTGGGAAAGATATTCCTCAGGTTAGCAGTCGGTGAGGTACTTCTGGGCTGACAGCTCAGGATTTGCACAAACTTTACAAACACAGGGCGTCTATTCTGTTGGTAGCTCACAGATGGCACAAATGCAGAGCACATGACACACCGCATCACGCACGCCCAGCCCAGCAGAGCAAAGGATCACGAGCACCAGCGTTCGGAAAGCAGCTGTTTTGATTCATATATTTCTATTTCATTGAGCACACTGAGAGATTTACAGCTCTGGAAACAAGTGGTTATTGCTATGTGAACCCATGAAATCCAAGCTTAAATGAACAGCAGTATCGACATAACTCGGTGAAGCATCGAATTTTAAAGTCCAGTGATGCTTAACAGGCAACAGATGCATCATGTGTCGCACAGGCATTTGTCTTATGGGAAAGAATGACTTCTCATTCTTTCATATATTCAGCCAGCAGGAGGTTGGCTCTTCATGAGCTGTTAATGTAATGCCCTGCACTGAAAGAGAATTGCCCTTTTAAAGCTACCTAGGGCAGTCTGAGCAAACTCCTTGTTTTCCCGAGCCACACACTTGGGAATATCGTAGGAAAACATCAGCCTAAGGGAATAGATTTGGAGGGGAGAGGGGAAAGTGGTAGTCAGCAAGATGCAGCTTGGGTCTAGTAACCTACAGCTGCCTCCTGCATTTCCAAAGCCGGCAAAATTATTGTACCAGGCGGTTGGAAAGAGCAGCTGAATTTTGTCACCACCGTGTTGCTGTTGTTAGCAGGTAAGTTTGTAAGTTCAGCCGTGCTTTTGCTCAGGAAATACCTGCTGCCAGGTAAAAATGCCTGACAGGTGTGGAAAATGCCTCCTCTTTCTCAATGCACCGGCTTCCCACAACAGACAGAGTAGACTGCAGCTCAAAACACCACAGCACTTGAACGAGACGGTGTTATCCTCTAAAATCAATAATCCTGCAGCATGCTTCATGCAAATGTTCATCCTTGTGCAGCTCAAGCTGACTTATTGGAAAGCTGTTCGAGGAGGATGGATTAAACAGGCAGCCTTTCACTGGGGCGGCACGGCATAATTTATAGGGCTCACGCCGCAACAAAGAACAGAACATACTCATCTCTCTTACAGTGAGAACACAACGAGGTGAATGACGCAGATGCCATTTCTATGCTCAGTGTAAAAACAGACAAATGAAGAGGCCAAAGCATCTCTATTGAATGATGTGTTGGCATAGGTAGGATTTGTGTAACGGTGCAAAAAATACGCCACTGGCCTTTTAATTTCCAGCAACCAGCTAGGGATTTGTGAACGGGGTGCCTATCAGATCTCTTCCTGAGAACTGGCAGGATGTTTGTCCAGGAATTACCCAGGGATGGACCACTGCTGCTCAGGACATTGTTTCTCATCAGCCAGATGATCCTACACAATTCCCAGGATCAGGACTTGGAATTGCTATTGCAGGTTAAACAGATGCTAAGCTCCAGTGTTTCTAACATATATATATATTTATTTTAATTTGCATTTAATGATAACATGAGGGCATCCTGAATGAAAAAACTGTAGCCTGTATATTAAATTATAATTCCAGACTCCTTAAGCTATCAGACTGCAGAAAACATTTCATTAAAGTTGTGTGAAAAAACAAGCTATCAGGAGAAAAGGCTTTGCTTAACCAAGAAGAGGTAACCAGTCAGCAAGAACTGGTGTTAACTCTTCTACCCATCTAAAACCTCCCCAGACCAGAAAATCAGATTGACTAATAGACATTGAAAACATTTTGATTAGGAACATTAAGTCATCCTGGCAGTTGGAAACAATAAAAGGCACCTGTTCACTGAGATAAATCAGGAAGCTAAAGTACTGAATAACCAGCAGACGACACACTAACACAATATAAACCAGACGAAAAGAACTAGAGCTGCAACATAATCACATCAGCTCGTGAAATCATTTTGAGTGAATCAGCCAAAATTAGAAAGGGATTTATAATTAATAAATAAAATTAGTTACTATATACTATATTATGATTTATTACTTTATTGTCATTATTTGTTACTAAATTCACTGCCCAGTCTGCAAAAATAATTCAATCTGCTGTAATTACTACATTTACAAGCCCTGATGGTATTCCAAGTTGTGCTGCTGTCAGGGGTGTTGGTGCTATTGGTGCTTTGTGGATACCAGTCGTTCCTTTATTAGTACTATGCTCCCAGGCATTTCTAAACTTTAAACTCAGAAGGGATCTCCAAACCCCACAGCTTCTACAAAGGTCACCTCTGGAAATCAGTGGACACTGTAGGGTTGTAAAGGTGTCAGTCTTAGGATGCCTTAGAATCATGGAATCATCAGGGATTGGAAGGGACCTTGAAAGATTATCCAGTCCAATCCCCCTGACACAGCAGGATCACCTAGACCAAGTCACACATGAACACATCCAGGTGGGTTTTAAACATCTCCCATGAAGGAGACTTCACAACCTCCCTGGGCAGCCCCTTCCAGTGCTCCGTCACCCTCACTGGGAAGAACTTCCTTCTCAGGTTGATGTGGAACCTCCTATGTTCCAGTTTACACCCACTGCCCCTTGCCCTAATATTAGATGACACTGAGCAGAGCCTGGCTCCATCCTCCCGACACCCACCCTTCACATATTTATAGACATTAATGAGGTCACCCCTCAGTCTCCTCTTCTCCAAGCTCAAGAGACCCAGCTCCCTCAGCCTCTCCTCAGAAGGGAGGTGCTCCACTTCCTCATCATCCTCATTGCCCTGCGCTGGACTTCCTCCACATCCCTCTTGAACTGAGGAGTCCAGAACTGGACACAACACTTCCTCAGTGGAAGGCATGGTGATGTTGCTGCCTTGTTTAAAGACACGTTATTATTTTCCTTATGAAAAACGCGCTGTATGATCATGTGCTCTAATGGCAGCTACTTCTTCACAAGTGCTTGGGAAATTCCATTTAGGACAACTCTCTTTTTTTGGCCAATAGCCTCTTTAAAATATCATCCTTAAAACATTAACAGTTTGTCTGATAGAAATTGGGAATGTTGATTCCTCACGACGGCCAAAGGCTGAATTTTCTGATTGGGTCAGTAGGTAAATATCTCCTACAGAACAGTGAAGAAAAAGATTCAGCTAAAGATTAAAACAATTGATTTTTAAACACACACCACCTGCAGTACGTGACAGGATGGAATTTCCTACGCTACGGCTTTGTGTCTACAACACAACGGCGTGTTTTGTCTCCCAGCAGCTGGGCCATACAGGAACGCGGCATGCGTGATGTGGCACGTCTCGATAGTCACGCTTCGCTTCGCGTGGCACCAGTCACTGAGGGATCGGTATTAGCCCTGACAGCACACGTACTTTCAGAAAATGTGGCATGGAGCAGGACGCAGAGAAACCTTTGGCAAGGGGTATTAAATAATACGTAGATCCTGTTTTGAGAAACACTAGGAATAGTTTTACATACCTCCTCTGATGGCATTTGTGCAAGGCATTGATTTTTAACTTAATCCCAAAAGCTCCACACAGCCTTAGCTCAAGGAAAACAAACACCCTATGAACCTGTTTCCCTTTGAACATACATGAAGCTGACTAGGCTTGAGCAGTTGTAAATCTCATTGGATTACACGAATTTGATTTAATTTCAGAAAACAGGCTTAAATGACTTTCTTCTGCTGAGGAAGGTCAGTAGTTGGTCAAGCAGAACATGACTAAGATCACTGAAGTTTGGTTTAAGCTCATAAGGAAAAAGAGAAAGTGTTGGGCATGTGCAGTGAACTTGTGAACTTGAGGTGACTTGCTTTTAAATGCGGTGAAGGCGGCGGCTCTGATTCACATTCATAATTAAGACAAACGGGCACTCCAACAAACGGAGATAAATGTTGTCTATGGTCTCCGAACAGCGCGAGGTAAACACTTCCCAAAGCAAGTAGCAGCTACTACACATATTTTCCAAACTCTTGGAAGTCTGGGAAAGAGTCTAAGATCCAACTCTTGCAGCGTAACATTAATTCATTTCTCAGCTGGCACCGACAGCGTGGCCCAAAGGAGTGAGGCACCTGAGTTCCTTTGGAAGCCTCAGCTCTCCTTCTTCATCCGAAGCAACCTCTGCAGTGCTGAAGGGCAAAACTGCCGCCAGTCCACACAATCCCACCATTTAGAAGAGTTTAAAATGAAATGGCACAAAGAGAATGAACAGACCAGTGGAAACCAGGCAGACCTCAGGGTTACCCTCGTCACTCATTTCACAGAGGTCTCTGCAGTCCCCTCAGCAGTCCCTGTGTTTATCACATCATGTGAAGGGTGGGTGCCTGGAGCACGGAGCCAGGCTCTACTCAGTGGCATCTAGTGAGAGGACAAGGCACAATGGGTATAAGCTGGAACATAGGAGGGTCAAACAAATATGAGAAGGAACTTCTTCACGGTGAGGGTGCCTGGGCACTGAAAGCAGATGCCCAGGGAGGTTGTGGAGTCTCCTTCTCTGGAGATGTTTAAAACTCATCTGGATATGTGCCTGTGTGACTTGGTGTAGGTGATCCTGCTGTGTCAGGGGGGTTGGACTGGATGATCTTTCAAGGTCCCTTCCAATCCCTAATGATTCTATGATTCTAGCTCTCTGTTGGACTCTCTCCAGTAGATTCTGTCTAGCTTGAATGGGGGAGCCCATAACTGGGCACAGTACTCCAGGTGTGGTCTCGCCAGGGCAGAGCCTTGATAGTTTGCACTTCTGAATGCAGGCACAACCCAATCAGCACCAGCAGCTGCCCAGCCCACAGATCAAGGCAGGGCCTACATTCAAGCAACATTTCCTTTTCACTAAATACCAACAACATTTCTGCTGTCACAGCCACGCTGAGAACACCTCCTGTCTTCAAAGAGCTGACGTGCGAGCAGCAGCACGTGGGAGCTGCCTCCCTGCTGCACCCGGTGTGCCTCCATGAAGCCTTTGTAGGGCTTATTGAGGCATCATGAAACCCCTGCGAGAAGCAAAAGCGAGTTTTGTTGCCATGCTTTCAGCTCTTGCTACAGCTGAAGGCAGAAAGCAGCATCTCAAGACAAGAATCTAGTGGAGTAAAGATGCAACCATATTTACACAGAGGGTACCGAGGACTCCAAACTATGAACAAAGAGCTTCTGAAGGCTCCCTGGAGCGTAGGTTTGCTTGCTGCTGATGAATCACAAGATACACAATTTGCTCTACATCCCAGCCAAACTACACATTAAAAAACAGCCACAGGAGTCACATTTCAATGTTGGGATTGTCCCTCACATGTGTATGGGGCTGTCAACAGCGGTCACAGAAGCATTCAGGTTGGAAAAGACCCGTCATGTCACCAAGTCCAAACAGTAACTCTACTCTGCCAAGGTCACCGCTAGACCAGATCTCTAAGCACCACATCTAAGCGATCTTTAAACACATCCAGGGCTGGTGACTCAGGCGCCTCCCTGGGCAGCCTCTTCCAAGGCCCTACCATTGTGCTGGGTTGTGCACATTCTTCAGCAGAGGTTCTCCAACGCCCCTCTTGCTCTTCCCAAACTGAGGTGCTAGCAGCAGTTTAAATTCAGAAACACAGCTCTCTGCACGTACAGGGTGGGAAAGTACCATCTCCAGGTACCGCACTGGAAGCAAGATGGGGCAAATTCTACAAGAACATGGCTATAACATCCCCAGCATCTGTCCTTGCTCTGTGCTCCTGTACAAAGCTGCACTCTACGTTCTTCAGACCTTCCTAATTTCCATAAGACTGTATGAAGCAATCTCTTTGAAAAGGCTGAAATTCGTTTGATCCCTTTTATGTTACCGTATCACAGCATCAGCAGACTTGTCTGTTGAAGTACTGAAAAGGTGGTTAAAATGTGCATTATTAAAATAAAAGCAAAACAAATAAAACCCACCAAAATCTGTGTTCACTGATATGGGACAGAGATGAAACTGTTAGCGTTTGACTCTTCAGTGCTGCTGTGAACGGTGATGTGAAAGAGTCAGAGCCCCACCTGGAAAGCTATGGAAGTGGGTTCACGGAGTGTGATCGCATCCTCATCCTCAACACACAGGTGCAGGTATCGATAACCCGGACCTGTCTCAGCTAACCCTCACTTGCCAGTTGGAAGGCAACCAAGATGAAGAGCATTTAATAAAAAGCAGTGCATGTGGCAAATGAAGGTCCTCATATCTGCAAATAGGGGTTTTAGATTCTAGTTAATATAGATTTACCTCCAGGTACATCACTTTTGTACAGTTGGTAAATCTTTAGAAGAGTCTACTCACCAGTAGAGGATAAGGTTCAACATTTGATAGTAGATATCTCTGTGCCATGATAATCACAGAGCCACAGCAGGATCACCTAGACCAAGTCACACAGGAACACATCCAGGTGGATTTTAAACATCTCCAGTGAAGGAGATTCCACAATTTCCCCTTGGGCAGCCTGTGTCAGGGGGATTGGACTGGATGATCTTTCGAGGTCCCTTCCAATCACTAATGATTACTTACACCACAGCAACCTACTACTCAATAAGCTGGATTTATGGTTTACTGGGAGATCTCTGCAGCTGTAAGTGTAATTAATGAAGAACAGCAACATGGTGGTGACATCTCATCAGAAGCTTTTGATTCTCTTGAAATTCCTTATAGAGGATGAATCTCCTGATCCAGGAGAGTGATTTTTGGAGGCCTTCTTTGTGCACCTCACCAAGTTGACCAGAATATCTTTGGGAAATAAATAGAGCTACAAATAATTGCTAATAGCCAAATCATTTTACGAGCTATTATTTCACCAGAAAATTGAGAAAATACATCTTTAATCCTGAACAGTAAAACTCTTCGAGGTTTGTGGTCTCCATAAACCTTTCACTGAGAACTGAAAATATAAGTTAGTAATGCAATAAATGCCCCAACAAATATATCAGATTTTTCACTTAATGCTTTTTACAGGCTTAAACCAAACTGAGTGAAAGAAAATCACCTTTTACAGTCCAACTCTTCAAGGAAGAATGCCTTTCTGTTATGCTTTTTTAAAGAAGGCATGGTGCATTTATATCAACTTTACTGAATCTTGGGGCATGATAAAAGGAAGAAAATGCAGCAGTGGAGTTAACATTCCACAGCGCTTTTACTTCACATATTTATCTCCTCACTGGCTGGACGTAAGGGAAAAAAATCAAGAAAGGAGGAAAAACCCACCGTCATCCCCTGCAAGCATGGAGACAGCTGAACCAAACCTTTGGAACACAGTGCAGGCAGAGCTCTGCACTTTTCCTTTGCCTGTCCTTGATGACCTGGATTGTTTCTCACCAAAGGAATCCAATCCAAAAATATTCCACAAAAAATTTTGAATTTCAAATGTGTCAGGTGGGTGCAGGCACTAGGACAGTAAACAAAGCTTCCTGTATTTTCCCTCATTAAATGAAAAAAGGAGATGTTTTCTTTGACCTATTGCTAAAATGAAAGAATCTTTAAAAAACCTAAAAAAATATAACTGAGTTCTGATAAACAAACATTTGCTAAGTAATGTAATGTCAATAAACAGCAGGGCAGCCCTGCCTTACAAATCTCTGCCCTCGTTGCTGGCATTTTATCATCTGGGTTTAAGAAGCCTTAATTTCATTCTAATGTAAATAAGAACTGGTCTGTTTGCTCAGGACTGCAACAAGAATGTGGTGCAAGGCTGCAGGAGACAGGCAGCGCCCCACGAAAGGTGACCTCGCTTTAGTCAGTGAAGCCAACCATCATTTATCACAGTTAACCTACAAATCTGTCTTGCTGGGGCTTCAGATGTGTCAGCCGCCTGCAAGCAGCGACGTTTCCTGTTCTCCCGCAGCTCCCTAAAACTTTGGATGGGCCTGATCTTTTCTATTATTGTAGAACTCTCAGCTAATAAACTATGTTTTTATGGATGTGGAATGAACAGGAGTACTCTGTATTTATTTCTACAGCTCACTCAGTGTGAACGGTGATTTGGAGGCTGAGCAAATGCTCTGAGCCTAGAAGGCTCAGGAAGACAAACCCCAGGCACATGCATGTCGTTAACTTTATGTCTTTGAGTTGCTTGGCTGAATCCAATGAGACTCTGCAATTACACCCCAGTAGGTATCCTGGTGCTTTTGCAACTCTACTCGTAAGCTGAGACATGACAGGGAGTTTATAGAATCATAGAATCATCAAGGTTGGAGAAAACCTTCACGATCACCAAGTCCAACCATCTACCGTATAACCCCTAATCACTAAACCATCTTCCAAACTAGTAAGGATTGAGAGGAGATCCAGACATTAATAGTAATAATTCACTAGCCTCACTGCTATTCTTTGGACACACTCTAGCACCTCAATGTCCTTCCTGTATTGGGGTGCCCAAAACTGACCTCAATAGTCAAGAGGAGGCCTTGCTAGTAGTGAGTACAGGATGGTAGCCACCTCACTACTCCTGCTGGCTGCACTATTTCTGATGCAGGCCAGGATGCTGTTGGCCTTCTTGGCCAACTGGACACACTGCCGACTCATATTCAGCTACTGTCAATCAAACTGTTTGTCAATTTTTATTCTAGAAAAGACAATTCCCGTGGTCTACTACACAGGTGATATGTTGTTCTGGAAATGTTGGATTAAAACACTACGAGTGAACAGCCTCAGTCTTAGGAGGAGAGGCTGAGGGAGCTGGGGTTGTTTAGCCTGGAGAAGTGTAGACTTGGGAGGACCTCATCACTCTCTAGAACTACCTGAAGGGAAGCTGTAGACAGGCTGTGGTTGGGCTCTTCTCCCAAGCAACTAGTGACAGGACAAGAGGGCAGGGCCTGAAGCTGCACCAGGGGAGGTTTAGGTTGGATGTTAGGAAGCACTTCCTCATGGAAAGGGTGACCAGACATTGGAATGGACTGCCCAGGGAAGTGGGGGCAGCCCCATGCATGGAGACATATAAGAAAAGACTGGACATGGCACCACTGGACATGGTTGTGGTGATGTTAGGTCATAGGCTGGACTTGATGATCTTAGAGGTCTCTTCCAGCCTAAATAATTCTGTGATTCTGTAATAATAATAATGATAATAATAAATGAATAATTACTGCACCTGCACCTGCACAGGGATGACCCAGCCCATCGGAGACGAGTGCCCAGGTGTTACTGCAGCTGAGCTGATGTCTCTCGCACGGCCTCACAGCCAGAAGACAGCTCTTGGCTCTGCTTTAGTTAGCAGCAGAGCTGCAGGCTGCATCTGACAGAAAAATCATCCTCACCGAGCGCTGTCAGCATCGCCAGAGAGACCCCTGCCCTCACGTTTGCAGAATCAAGCTCGAGTCGAGCACTTTAAAGAGGATCCTGCTGTTGCAGGGGGATTGGACTGGATGATCTTCTGAGGTCCCTTCCAATCCCTAATGATTCTATGAAATATGCAAGAAATGAAAGGAATATAACACTGTCCTACAAAAGGCACAATGCTGAAGAAAGACTCATAATAATGTGGACCAGGATTTTTTGTCAGTGTGGTGGTGAAATTCCTTTGAGGAAGACTACCAGCATAGAGTAGTAACCAGAACACTAAGACTGCTACAGAATCTAACTGTAAGGAGACAATTGAATATTAATAGAAGTCCCTTCTTAACTTGCAATGGTGTCAAAGCCTATGTTTCACCTCTTTTTTATACAATTTCATTGTATTTTCTGAAGTGTGTCCCCAAACAACGGCAATATTTAAAAACTATTCTGGATTCTTAAACAATGGGAACAGAAAAGCAAATGATGCAATACATTCATTTTCCAAACTGTTCTCAATTCTTAAATAATAAGCAGAAACAAGTAAATGATACCTTCACGGGAATGGGATAGAAGTGAAAACGTTGGGTTTTTACATTGAACTTCTTTGCACGAAGATTCTGAGTTTAGCAATCCAACAGGCAGCATTAAAGCTCTTTCCAGCCTCCTATTGCCGCAGCGATCGTAAAACAAACACAGCTGGCATCTTTATTATTTTATTCACTGAAGGATTTAGCTGGACAAACATCACAAAGATGTTGGCTTCTCTCGTTGAATTTATGATCAAATATGCTCCAGCACAAGATCAACTCTGTTACATCAATTATTATGAGGTGTGAATAATTTAACAGAAAGTTGTCTGTTTGTAAATCAGATCTTACAGATATAAATTCAGCTGAGGTGGCAGGCAGTGGGTTTGCACTGGGTTCAGCATTACATTATTTAGGAAGGTGCAGGTTTTTGTGAAATGCACTTAGTGATGATTTTTTCATGCTTGGGCATCCAGCGAGCTGCTAATTCAGGCAAACAGCCTTTCCAATTTTATTTTAAACTAGATTTATCTTTCTCACAGAAGAATTTAACTGCTTCAGTGATGCCTTTGAAAATGACAGAGTGTATTTCCTAAATACAACACACAAGTTAATATCACTGGTGTTTCCTTCTATGTGTTTTTCACCCAATTCTGTTGTTCAGGGTGACACCAGGAGAGCTACAATAATCTTAACGCTGAGTGTGTGCCTTAGGGCATGGGATTGACTCAATGCTTGAAAGAAGAAGGTCAGTTCCCTTTGGAATCACTCGCCTCTTTGCCCTCCAGCAATGACAGGTGCGCCAGCCCTATGCTGAGGCTCATTATTCACACTGTGCTGCTCAAGATACATAATCTAACCTCTCAATTTTAGTGCATTTTAATTCTCCTACCTTCCCATTCTGACACTCGGGTCAAGCAGGCACTTTCACATATTATCAAATTATAGCTTCAAACTTTCTAAGCCAGGTTATCTAAGGAAATCACTAAGTTTAATCATGAAACTTAATTAGCAGTTCTGATTAAGTTTGGAAGCAAATCACTGTCTTAACTAGTCTCCTACAAGGCCACGTGTCTCTGTATCACTCATTAATAAAAACTGCATGAAGCAGCACAATCCCTTGTTGCTCCATCCTATGTGGCATGAAAGCAATCAAAAATCTGAAGTGCCACGGTCAGGAAACAGAAAAGGAGACAAGATTCTCATAAAAGTAGCAAAATCAGTGTTTTTATCACAGAATCACAGAATGTTAGAGGTTGGAAGGGACCTCGAAATCCCCCCCTGCTGCAGCAGGGTAAGCCTGCAGTACTGTCTCAAGATGTCCTACATGGGGCTCAAACCCATGACCCCAGGAATTCAGAGTCCCATGCTCTACCAACTGAGCCAGCCAGGTTGTCCACGGTAAAGATATTTTGTACCACCACGGCAACCCTAGTGACTACAGGACTTGGGATGTCAATAGAGGCCAATGGTGTGGGGTTTGAGATTGTCTTAAACCAGCTGCAGAGATGCCAAAACTCAGAAGCATCATTCATATTGCATTTTGAATGCCAGAACAATTTTCAGGTTGCCCACTGTTTTGTCTCTGATTTGGGAAAAGTCTTGCCTCTAATGGCTACATGTAAGTAGTGGAAGAGCCGCCAATAAGCCCTATTTAACATATTCTCCTGCCTTCACAGGTTGCCTTCAGTTCCTCAGGCAAAAGCAGAGACTCAGTTTTGTCAGCAGTGTCACTATCTGGTCAAGAAAGACTTCAGCTGAAAGCTCCATCAAGAGGGCAGAATTAGGAACACGAGGATATGGGGATGCCCAGTGCCCCAAGTGAAAAGTATTAGGCTTCAAACCAAAGCATGAACACAGCCACTCTGGCAACATATGAGTAACAGACTACTAAAACTGTAATTCTGAAGAAATTAATAAAACACTGGCATGTAGAAATGCAGGAGGAGAAAGAACAAGTGGAAACATATGAAGATAGTTGATAAGTAAATATTCAAAACCATTAATGAAGAACATGCTTTGAAAAAAGAAGCCATACGTGGGAAACACCAAATAAACATGTCTGTCTGATAGATGTCTCAATACCACGAGGAATTCTTAAGGAATTCCGTGAGGACAGCAAGCAAATGTAAAGGACCTTTTGAAAGTCCTTCCAGGAGAATCAACACAGGAAAAGTTGCTTCTCTTTCCAGACTCAGTCCTGTAGATTAGTGAAGGTAACGTGGCCTCATTTTGCTCTGCTTTTTAATTCTAGTGTTGTATTAGACATAAATAAACACACACAGGTCCTCTCTGGTTTCCAGAATCCTGGCAAATATTTGGCTGAGAAACTGACACCCAATAGTGAAGGAAAATACAAACAGCAACACAACAGAGACAACGCGGAGTCAAGATTAGTTTTAGGGAGAAGCGAAGACGAAATGCAATCAAAATAAAAGATGAGTAACCAACAAGACTTCAGATCAATGGACAAGTTTTAAAAGGGGCTCAAATTTTAGTGGAACAAAGGCAGCCAAGAGATAAGGTTTGGTGCAATTTCTCTCACAAGTCTTGCTCTGTGGACGACCTCCACAAGGCTGCAAACGGGCTGACAGACCGTAAGGCAAGCGTAATGCTGAGTGGCAACGCGCTGAGCCGGAAGGGAAGTGTCCAGCTGTGTGCCAGAGGGATTAGCGTTAGTTACAGTTTTAGGTGACATCTTTATTAATGAACCAAGGGCTGAGGAATACATGGCACGCGGCGTCGGTTCATACATCCAGTGGTGAAAACACCACGGATGACAGCAATTAGAACAAAGAAGCTAATAGAAGTTGGGGATGCAGAGAAGAAATCTATAGAAAAGTGCTTAGTAAGCTAAAAAATGACTTCCAGGGAGAAATAATCCAAAATATAACTTCAGAGATAATAATGGCAACAAACCCTAGTCCCATGCCAGACACTGAATTAAATGTTGAATGAACACCCGTGTGCACTGGGGCCATCATCATAGAATCATCACAGATTGGAAGAGACCTCGAAAGATCATCTAGTCAAGATAATTTGGCTAATGAAACACCTTAGAGTTACTAATAGAGTGAAAAAGAAGACCAAGGATTTTGTGGTTGAGTTTAGGTTTATTCATGTTTTTAACCAAAACAAGAGAATGTAACCAAACACCTAAAGCTTAGCAAGACGAGACGGGGAGTTACTATGAATACTGTGTCCAGATCTGATGTCCCCAACACAAGAAGGACATAGAATTGTTGGAGCAAGTCCAGAGGCAGACACCTGGAGCACCTTTGCTATGATGACGGTCTAAGGGAGCTGGGGTCTCAGGTTGGGGAAGAGAAGAATCTGGGAGGACTTTAGAGCTGCCTTCCAATACCTAAAGGGAACCTACAGGAAGGCTGGAGAGGGACTTTTCCCTAGGGAACCTAGTGACAGGACAAGGAGAAATGGTTTTAAACTGAAGGAGAATAGGGTTAGACTGGATTTAGGAAGAAGTACTTCAGTGCAAGGGTGGAGAGACTCTGGAATCGATTGCCAGAGAGGCTGTAGCTGCCCTGTCTCTGGAGATGTTCAAGGCCAGGTTTGCACGTTGATGCAAACAAGCATTTTCAATATAAATCAATGTAATATAAATATATTCATTATAAATTCATGCAATGACCCTCAGTGAGTGGCATGAGGGGAATGGCTGTGACAGATCCCCACAGGTCTCACTGTGCTGGCCTGGCCCAAGAGGGGTCAATGTGATCAGTACTGAGTCCTGGAGAAGTTGGTGGGTTTTAAATAAAGGTAGTGAATAAATCAGCTCTCTGGTAAATGACTTTGTGTTTGCACTGATTCCAGTCCCTGATGTTCTGTCATTCTGTTTGGTTCTGTGATTAACGTAGGTTTGGTAATGATAAGGTTCCCTGGGTCTCTCAGGCAGAAGGCAACAACAGAGAGAGGGATATTTGTGGGAATTATGAAGCAAAATGGAGAATTAAGAGTATTTTTCTCAGTACAGCATTGTCAAGGGTTAGGGTTAGACTAGTTGAATGACAGACACTTTATTAACCCCTCTCCCTCCCTTCCCAAAGGGAAAGAGAAATGGAAAAAAGGAGAGACTTATGGATTTGGACAACTAAAACTGCTTCCATTAAAATGCTACTACTAATAATAAAATGAAATCTGCACAATAAAATACAAAACCAATACTGCTCCTAACCCCCTGATGGCAATTACCTCACCATCACCACCGATGCTGTGGGCAGGCGCTGGGGAAGTCCCAGGCAGGACCCAGCAACCAAAGAGAACTAGATGCAGGAGCTGGATTGTGGAGCTGGATTCAGGAATGCAGGGATTTGGATCAAAGGCAGAATGGACAGTCTTCCTTGGACACTGGTAATTGAAGAAGAGAAGCTGACCCTTGTGATCCCTCAACTGTTTAGCAAATACAAAGTCTATGGGCTGGAACAACTTGCCGGTCAGCGTAGGGTTGCCTGTTCTGTCCGCTCCTCCCCAAAACAATACACAAGATTTAGCGGTGACCTCGGTCTCCAGAGGAGCAAGTCTAAGCAAGAGCTTTTACTGTAACCACCAAGGGTTATCACTTGTAGAAGCAGCCACTGTCTGCCCAATGGCACAAACATGCAGTTAACTGCAGATAGAAGAGTCACTGCAGTGACTCATTGAGTGCAGTGACACAAGAGGCTGAGCTGAAAACTAAAACCACTAACAGAAGTCTCAGTTCCAATCAGTCCCACAGTCTGTTTCATGCTGGAAATGAAATACAGACTCAAAACACATGGTCTTGTCTCTGTTCAGTCCCTTTGCTTTCTTCAGGAAGTTTTTACTAACCCTCCCAAAATAGGCCACCCCATCCTGAAATGCATCGTTCAAACAGCCTGGCTCAGGAAAGGAGGTCTCAAATACAGAGGTCATCTTGTTAAAGGACACAATCCCCAGCGGTGGGACTAGCTGTGTGAATAAAGTGTTATTTATATAATAAACACTGCCATGTTGGGGAAGTACAAAGTAGGAGTCCTCTTTGTGCTGAGCAGAATTTATTTACAACAGCACCTTTCTTTTCTCCAACCCGACTTCTCACAACGCAACCCATTATGACAGAAGGATCTGAAAACGCTTTTTATATCCTCCCAAATATACACAAGGGTGATTAGTTCTCTTTTGTTATCCTTCTGCAAGGGTTTATTATTGTCTAGAAGCTTTTGCAAATTGAAAGAGGGTGCACTGCATTCTGAAGGCAGAACTGAGCTCTTCTTGGGTTTTATTGTGCGAAGATAATTGAAGAGAAAGTTCAGGAACAGAAGGTGGAAATAGAATTCATTATGAACTCTACAGGAAGATCAGATTGCCACATCTGAACTCTTTTTGGACAAGCGTCACGTTCCACAATAGGTTAGGTCATGCCATGTCACACTAGACAGAAGCAAATGTCACTGCAAGTTTTGTTTCCTGACTTTATAAATATTTCTACAACATTCATAAATCACATTTGGTCTAGTTAACATCTAGATGATCTTTCGAGGTCCTTTCCAATCTCTAATGATTCTATGATTCTAAATCTTTAGATATTTTGACAACCAGTGAAGAAATTCAGTATTAAATTCTCCAAAGGCTAAACTCATGTGATAGTTACTTCCCTCAAACACTTCCCAAAAGTAGCCTTTTATTAATTCTTATTAATTTTAAAAATAACATTATTTTATGGATTTTTTAATCAATTTCTTATTTTAAGAAATTTAGGAACCTGCCTTCTTTACATAATGAAGTACATTTTGAGTTAAGACTCTCTGAAGACTTCTAAACCCATGTTATCACTCTTCCACACCACGTCCTCAAAACATGTATGTGGACAAGACAAGGGGTCAGAGTGTGTCTGGAAAATGGAAGAGCAGAAGGCAAATGCTTCCTTGTTCAGCAAATGAAAGGTCTCATCTTCCAACGTGTGTGTGACAAATTCCTTGATTCCTTTGCATCTGAAGCTCTCTGTACAAAATGCAGTGACAGGACTTACAGCCTATGTGTGTGAGAAATCCTTCTAGGACCATCAAATTGTTCTTTGAGGAGCATCTTTCAAAGGCATTAAGACGTTGAACCCACCAACTGGACATCACCAAAACATATCTAAAACCAAAAGGCTGTCTGGTTTCCTGCACACCTTAGGTCTCATGTTTATTCCATGTACTCTTGGGACTAGAGTGTCTAGAAGAGCAATGCCTGTACATCCTTAACTACAACTGCACAAGCAGACAGCACTCCAACACAGCACAGAGATAAGGATTCACGCCAGATAAAGAGAAAAGCCTTTCCATTTACAATGTAAATGTATATAATGTTTGGGCACTGAATATCTCGTATTATACGCACCTATCTCTGCATTTTCATTGCCTTTGGTCTTTCAGTCTCTTCATTTATGCAGAAAAATTGCAAATCCTTTATGCATGGAGCTTTGAAAGTGTACAAACGATTTTAAAAATGATTTCTTAGAAATGAAAAAAAAGCTGGGATATTCTTTGAGTTGGCCTGTGGTGTGGTCATAACTTGTGCCAGTTATGAAATATCAGAGACTGAGGGTTTGGTTCCTTTTTTTGGTATTTTACAAAATCAGCAATTTCATGCAGTCTTCTTGAAGGAAGCCAATTCTAAAATTAGGATCTATTAATTGTACTTACACACATAGCCTACAATTAGAATCTGTTATGGTACCTGCACACATAGGAGAGACTGCTGCATCTAGCTGCTGATAAAAGGCAGAGAACCAGTCCACGTGTGCGAAATGGACAGAACAATGGGCCAGTATCACAGAACATTAGGGATTGGAAGGGACCTTGAAAGATCTAGTCCAATCCACCCAGCACAACAGGATCACCTACATCCAGTTGCACATCCACATTGCTTACACGTGTATCCCCAAGTAAACACGTTCACAGTGATGTTAGTTTCCTCATCCCTCTTTCTGAATCCAGCTCTAACTGCCCATGTTGTAACTGAGCTGCTTCGTTCAAGCCTTTGGGTTTCATTAACTGCTTCCAACACAAAAATGATCTTGCAAGCTTTTTCATTGTTAAAGGATAAAATACAGATCATTCTAGTGACTTCTGTTTAAAATGAAAGCTATGACTTTCAGGGAACTACACGATTCCAAGCAGTACAACTGAGAGTCAAAGATTGCAAGATGCCTGCAGGAATCACAGAATCATTAGGGATTGGAAGGGACCTTGAAAGATCATCTAGTCCAATCCTCCCGACACAGCAGGATCACCCAGACCAAGTCACACAGGAACATAAGAATAAGCAAAACTTCATAAAACTTCTTAGTTATTCACAAAAGGTGACTGTAAAAGAAGCTGATCTCCCTGCTGCTCCCTCTGGAGTAAACAGGAGGCAGACTCTTCCACAAAAGGCACCAAATGAGTGTCCCAGACTGGACTGGACAAGCCAGGAACTTCTCTATAGAACTGCTGAAAGTCAATGAACTCAAGTAGGTGACACAAAACATAAGCAAAGGTCTGCACTGGCTTCAGTGCCGGCTTTATGTGTCTCATTGCAGGAACAAGAAAGTTCCTCCTAACCATGGAGGATTTAGTAGTAACTCAGAGGTCATGAAGGATGGCTGGCACTGCACAAATGCAGGTTCTGACACAAAAGACCCTCACTGATGGTGTCACTATTAACAACTAATGCCTAATTTTAACTACAGTCATGCTACATTAAGAGTTTTCTTCTCCTTCACTTAACCATAATTTCAAAACATGTTTGTTTTCAGGGTTTTTTATGGCAAATGCTTTTGTGCTTCAGTCCAAAATGCTGGAGCAAATTGGTCTGGGAAGGAGCTGATGAAAGAGAAATAATAGAATGGTAAGGGAGTATAAGCTGCATCACATCTTGGACAAGTGACAAACCTGTGAATTTCAGAGCTGTAGACACACTCCACTGCCAATAAATCAGGATGTTGAAAAAGGATTGTGACTTCTGCTCTGCTGGAAACTTGAAGAAAGTTCCTTCATCAATGCTTTTTGCATCTTCAATGGTGAACTTAGAGGAGATGCTTCAGTCTCCTGCTGATTTATCTCTTGAACTCCCTTCTAAACTACCGAGAGAGCCCATTGTTACCAACAATACAATTTTGAACTAGTATCAGCAACGTGGGTGCAGCAAAGGAGCGGCCTTGTTAGAAGACATTGTGGTCAAAAGAGAGAGAGAAAAGTTGTAAAGTGTTTTTCTGGCAAGACCAAGCTGCTGACGTAGCTGTTCTCCTGCTCGTCCAACTCAAACTGCACACACTTTCCTCAAAGCAGAAAAGGTGTTAATCACTCAGCACAGTGCTGCCCCAACACAAAGGGCTGCCCTGTCTACAAGGATTCTCCGTGTGTTGAGAAACCTCCTAGTAAACTTTCCACAGATGACTGGTTAGGCATTCCTGGCTGACCATGCAACCCCGCTGGATTCTGAACACAGCACCTTTATCTCAGTGTCCATCAGGGAACAACAGAAGGAAAGAAAGAATAAGGAGGGGAATTCAAATGGACTAAAAAGTTTGACAAGACTATGGCCATCAGCTCACAGCAATGATCAGATGGGCCTGGCAACAACACGCCAGAGTTTATCATTTAAAAGTCTCTTCATTGTTACAGTGGTACAGAGACAACAAAACTCAAAACTGATGGCCCAAAGCAATAACACAGCGTCTCTCAGTGAGCTCAGCTCACTTGCCAGCTGACATCCCCAAGAAGCAAATAGAAGCTATACAGTTCCTCCCTATTTACAGGTAATTGGCAACTCAAACCCATCCCAAACTGAAGCAGAAGCAGGGAAGACTACTACTTCACCGATTCCACATTTGTATTGTGATTAAAAACATACTTGAGGAGCCAAAAGTATTTAAAAGAAACCACCAACTTACTTATTCCATGCTTGCCTGAGGCTTTTAGGGCTGTACTGTGTAAACCGTTCTGCAAAGGAAAAAAAAAAAGAGAGACAATCTGATTTATTTACACTAAAGCCAGGATTTTGGGATAAAATTGTATTTAGGTACCGTCAGTTTTCATACTTTTGGTGTAAGTGCTGCAGCTCACGTCCCACGACCAGGAAAGCAAAGCAGAATAGAACCAACTGCCACATAAACAGGGTAAAAGAGAACAAAGGAGCAAACAAAATACCCATCAGCAACAAAAAACCACCCAAAAGATCTCGGCTTGTTAAAACAAACAAACCAAACCACCGTGACCTGAATGGCACCACTAGAAATGGATTTGTTTTCCAGTTTGTCCAAAGTAGTTTTTGACTGCTGGGAAAAACAGAGCCTGAAAAACAGGGTGGTTTTTGATCCATCATGAATTTGCCTCTCTGCGACCTCACTGTCACGGTCTTAGGCTTCTCAGGAGGCATGAGTGTGGGGCAGTGAGACACACAGACCCACGCAAAACTTAACGACCAAGTGACAGTTCATTTTCTAAAGAACACAAACAAACAATGACCAGAAGGAACAAGTACGACGATGACTTCTTTACTCAAACATGAAGTTTTTCAGCTCAGATACAAGAACTTTCCTTCCCATGTCCAGAAAGATAATTTGTCTGCAGTAGGACTCTAGTTGGCAGAGGAAGATGCTATGAGAGCTGCTGCAGAAGAGCCAGAACTATTGAGTGCTTTGAATGGGAGCTAACTGCCTTTCAGGAAGACACAAATGGAATCCAGCTGGGATGTATAACAACATTTTCCATTAAGTCTCTTCGCACTGCAGTCTTGCCACACATGTAGTCCATGTCAGTTCTAAGGCTGCCACATGCACTTCACACACAGACAGTTCTGAAGATGCCAGAACAATGGCAAAGCACAATCCTAGCACCAATGTGGATGAGTTTGTTTCTCAGCAGCTCTCAGACGTGCTAGCATTGGATGGTTCTTAACCAACAGAAATCACTAGGCTGATTTGCATCACACAGTGCTATAAACCTTAATTTATTGATAAGATTAGAATATCACAACAAATAACTTCATTGTTTTCATTTCACTGACAGGACATTAACATTTCATTAACAGGAAATATATTGCTCCATAAATATATCTGCCCAAGTACAATCTTGTATCACAGAATCATAGAAGCATCCAGGCTGCAAAAGACCCTCGGGATCATCCAACCATCAGCCCTACTCTATAAGTTCACCCCTAAACTAGATCCCCCAACACTACATCTAAGAAACTTTTAAACACATCAAGAGATGGAGGCTCAGCCCATTCCAGTGCCTGACCACTCTCTCCAGGAAGAATTTCTTCCTGATGTTCCCTGTTGAAGCTTGAAGCCTTTCCCTCTGTTTCTGTCACTAATTACCTGTGAGAAGAGACCAGCACCAACAATGTCCTTTCATAGAATCACAGAATCACTATGGATTGGAAGGGACCTCGAAAGATCATCCAGTCCAATCCACCTGCAACAGCAGGATCAGCCTAAACCCCTTTAGTTTTCTTTCTATTGAGTCTTGATACCATAATGAGTGCAGAATGTAAGGGCTGAAGATGGGGGGGAAGGAAACTTTTGGATACATTCCTACTGCGAGCATCATGTGAAGAGATTTCCTTACCATCTTCTGTGCTCACACTTACTACACCTGAGGCACCCAGATTAAAACTACAGGATTTAGGGCATTTCAACGTTGTGTTGGGGAACGTGGTTTAGAGGTGCACTTCACCGTGGTTGGAGTCTATGATCCCAGGGTCTTTTCCAACCTGAACGATTCAAATTCAAATTCAAACAGAAGTGCCAATTTTGTTTCATCACTATTATACACCACATGCAATTCATCTGCTCCAGATGTGCAAATGCCCTGAGGCAGGTCTTTAAATCAAGTGGGTGAAGTAGTCAGGATCATTCTTAGAGCCAGCCATGGTTCAGTACCAGCAGTGTGGCACTGGAGTCAGTGCCTGTGATTGTAGTATCCAACAACACAAATAAAAAATCAGTACTGGAGTAAGTAGTTCAAGTGCTGGCACTCACCAGGGAGAGAAACATTACATCTCAAATCGTACTTGTGGTTTACTCTTTTGGCTTCTGCTCTCCAGGCAAAAAGCCTGAGCTCCAGGAAGGTCCATAGCTAACCTGCATTGGCCAAAGCAGGACCTGAGCCTTGAACTTCAATCTCTAAATGTGAATTTAAAACACTGTCTGCAAGCAAACAGCTACTCATAAACATCACAAGAAAACACTTTTCTATTCTTTGTAAGTGAAGAGTCCAATGTCCATTCATCTGTGAGAAAGGACTGAAAAATAAGATGCAGCTAGATGGTTCCCTGTAATGACAAGACTGAGATACTCATGGGAGCTCAGCTAATAAAGTGCAGATGTGCAAATTAATCTGTTCTGGTGCAGAGAACTTAACTAACTTGAAGCACCGCTGAAAAGCTATCGCAGACCTGGGCAAAGGCAGATTTTATCTGTAATTCTGCGCGTGTTTAGTTCAGATGCTGAGCTGGCACAGCAACACCGTCTTCAACAGGGCTACATCCACTTCATCAGCTGGGAAGTACCAGATACAACATATTGTCTTGACTGGACTGCCAGAGGCTTATTTTAAACAATTTTACCTATTTTCATTGTGGAAGAAAAACACAGACACAACCACTTGGCCAAGCTGCGTTAAGAGCTTCACGTTGAAAGATCTGTTTCAGTTCTACAAGCAACTGAAAAACTACTGCTGAGCCAGATGAGGGTTTTACTGAAAAAGGGAACCAGTCATGGAGATGCTGCTTTGAAGGATAAGCATAAACAAGCAAACTAAGCAAAAACAGGAAACCAAACCAAACCAAAACCTTTTCTAAGGTATCTTCATTCTTTACTCAGCTAACTGTTCTATTTTGAACCTCTTTTTACATAAATACCGTATATACTGCGAGTCAGGGAGAGGGAAAGCACGGGCTAGAGTGACTCCTGCATGGAGAGAGACAAATGTTAGTCCAGAGTCCTTCGTTCAGACTCCATATAGATAATGTGTTACTACAAACTATGCTTCTCCTAATTAACTATACCGATTCTTTCCCCTCTAATCCAAGCTCCTTGCTTTAAATTCTTCCTAAGGAGAGAAAGCACACATTGATGAAATGCAGCTCACATTTCTCTACATAATTTTGTGGTCATGCCTGCAGCCAGAGTCCTGTTAGCGTTCGTGGACAGCATAACTAGATGGGACTACCGTGGTAATTAAGCGCAGACTTGTGTACATGTGAGCTCGTCGTACTTTCCTCAATTAATCTTGTTTTAGAGAATAAAAAAAACTCAGAATAACAAAACCAGCTGATTTTGATTTCAGAGTTGCCAGAACAGAGAAGCTACAATAAACTTGTCCTTCAGCTTCTCCATCATGATGTAGTTTTCCAAGTCCTGAACTGTGAAACCACAATATTGCATACCTACTGCCACAGCCTGAATTCCAGTAGGTTTCTTGCCTGAGGCACTGGGAGGTTACTGTGGCAACCTCTGGCGTTTGACTTGGAATTCCAAGTTGAGTTTTTATGGCCCTGCAAACTGGTACAACTGGTTCGGGGCTTCTGGTTTCCAGTTTCCTGTTTCTTCCTCACTTTTATCTGTTTGTCAGAGAGGGTGCAAGGCACTGGATCGAATATGGCAGTCATCCATAGTGGTGATTGCAGCAAATGGAACTTCAAAGATCAGTGGAAGGAAAGTTGTGCCTGAATTCTATTGTTTGCTCAAGTGGAGAGGGTTGTTCTGTTCGTGGGAATCACCACACTGGAAATGGAGGACTGGCTTGGAAGCACATGGAACAAGGAACTGTACTTTAAAATGTTGGTGCTGATGGATGGGTGGGTGGACTGAATGGACTCCACATTTGCACAGGAAGCAAGAACTGCTGACAGTCTCTTCCCTTTGCGGAGGTGGAGAGAGCTGTTTGGCCCAACTATGTGAGACCATGTGATTCACCTCTGTATGTCTTTCTGTGGAATTTTTATCTGGGGTGAATTACATGTGTCTTGTTTTTTTTTTTTTTCAAATAAAGTTTGGGGGGGTTTCCTGCAATTTATAAGCGGTTTTTGAACATTGTTTTGTTTTTGTTTTGGCCCATTATCACATTAACTAAATTAATTGGTTAATTTTGTCTTGGAATAAACCCACGGGTCATATGAACACCAATCCTGCAGTCAAAACACAGGCAAAAAAGAGGTAACTTACTGTCCCACCTTTTAGCTAAGGATGTCCTGCTTGTGTCTAACTATATACTAGAATCCATATACTAGAATTTATATACTAAAGTTCAAATCTTTCATTATTATTATTATTAAATGTGCTTATTTTTAATAAAAACACTGACAGACTGGAACACAGGAAGCTCCACATCAATATCAGAAGGAACTTCTTCACAGTGAGGGTGACGGAGCACTGGAACAGGCTACCCAGGGAGTTGTGGAGTCTCCTTCTCTGGAGACATTTAAAACCTGGATGGGTTCCTGTGTGACTTGTTCTAGGTGACCCTGCTGTGGTGGGGGGATTGGACTAGATGATCTTTTGATGTCCCTTCCAATCCCTAATGTTGTGTGATTCTGGTACGTTTGGGGAACAAAATTTGATCCTCCAGATTTTTATCTTAAATATACAACCATTATCTTTGCTGGCAACTGTTCTCACTGGTAAAAGCTGGCTTTTCACATGGTGTTTCAACTAGTCTAAAGGTGAGTTTTGCTTATGTGAAACAAAATAAGGAAGAAACTTTGGGGTTAGTTTAAATCCCACAGCACCTGAAAATGTTTATCATTTGCTTCTTAGAAGGCCAAGTTAGCTAAATCTTAATTAAGTGGCATATTCTTAATTAAAATTGCATTAAAAGATTCCTACACAGGACTGTATAAGTAAAGCAAACATTCAGGACTCATACTGCTTACTGGAAAGAAGCACCAGTTGTGAGATCTTCCTGTAGCATACCTTTGACTCTTGAGGTTTTAAACGAGTACAGGTATGGTGCAGGCTAACGTGAGGCACTCACACCTTCACAGGCAGGGTTTGCTCTTGTACCACACACCACTCACTCAGAGATGCTCAGTGCTGCAGCGACACAGATGTTCTGTCTGTAGTGAATGGATTCGTATTGCTCTGCTTAGACCTTTGTGCCCCACAAACAGCCCCAACAAAGTTACTGGAATGTGACTTCAAAATGGAAGCAGAAGCAAACAACTAGTTAGGGAAGAGAGTGAGGAAATTTCTTGAGTTGGTTGATTTGACAAACCTGATGCATTAAAATATTACTTTCTTTGAGAAATTGCTCCCAAATTGTGCTCAGCTTCAGCTGCAGGAGGGGAAACTGTTCATGCATTACACCCAGCTGTATCAAGCAGTATTTCTGTTTCTTATAAAAAGAGACAGCATCTCTCTATTTCTTTCCTCTAGACAAGTGCTTTAGAGCACCTCTGTTACATATGCGAACTCACTTGTGTGCCCTCATCTATACCTACATGCTCTGTACTGCAAACATCATTATCTGCCTGATAAACAGGCTCCATCTGACAGCCCTGCATCAAGGGCAGGTTCAAACAGAAGCAAATTCCAGCAGAACTCACTAGTGAGCTTATTAGCAGACCACTGGAGGAACCGCTGGGCTGCTGTGAGAATCGAGAAAATAAGCGCTTGCATTTTAAGTAACATGAAACGAGACAGGGGGCTTCTTCACCTTTATCAGCCAGCAAAAGACATGAGCTGTTATACCTTTGCCACATCTGCCTCAAAAGGACCCAGCGTGGGCAAGAAAGGCTGCCCGAGGAGCTAAAACCAGACTATATTTTGATATTTAGCCCCTTTTTAGCTCTATTGATAATCAGCTTCCAGTCTCAACCAAAGAACTTAAAATGCAGTTTGACTTCAAGGCATTTTTGTGTCGTTAATCAAAACACGCTGGCTAATAAGCATTCCTTGATTCATGTTCTCTATTTAAAACCAAATGTGATTAGCTTAAATGCAAATATTTAAACATCACCATAATTAATATTTTGAAAAGTCTAGTGCATGATTCCTTTCAGTGTCTTCTTTACATTTAAATTAAAAGTCTGGAGTGACTAACACTGTAGCATAATGTGGAACACTCACGTGCTATTTTTATTAAAGAGGCATGCTAAAAATGTTTATGTTGTTGCACACCAAGACAATCATCCATGCTGATGAGCAATTTTTCAAGTGCTGTTGGCAGCACTAACGTGCAACTGGACTTTTTACTCAAGTTCAGTCACAAGTGGAGTTCTGTGATGATGTGAGTACGCTGTTAGGTTTGCCAACGTCTGGAGAGACAGACCACAGACTTGGGCCCAGATGGGATGCACCCGTGTGTGCTGAGGGAGATGGCGGAAGTCATTGCTAGGCCACTCTCCGTCACCTTTTCTAACTCATGGGCATCAGGAGAGGTGCCCAGAGACTGGAGGACAGCAAATGTCACTCCAATCTTCAAAAAGGGAAAGAAAGAGGACCCAGGTAACTATAGACAGGTCAGCCTCACCTCCATCCCAGAAAAGGTGATGGAACAATTTGTCCTAGAGGCTGTCTCCAGGCACACCAGGGACAGGAGGGTCATTAGAGACAGTCAGCATGGCTTTACAAAGGGGAAATCATGCTTGACCAACCTGACAGCCTTTTATCAGGGCATAACCAGGTAGATAGATGATGGCAAAGCAGTGGATGTGGTCTATCTCGACTTGAGTAAGGCATTTGACACAGTCTCCCACAGCATCCTCACAGCCAAACTGAGGCAGTGTGGGTGTCAGGAGGATGGAGCCGGGCTCTTCTCAATATCATCTAGTGATAGGACAAGGGCCAGTGGGTGCAAGTTTGAACAGAGGAGGTTCCACATAAATATCAGAAGGATCTTCTTCCCAGTGAGGGTAATGAAGCACTGGAACAGGCTGCCCAGGGGGGTTGTGGAGTCTCCTTCATTGGAGATGTTCAAAACCCACCTGGATGTGTTCCTGTGTGACTTGGTCTAGGTGATCCTGCTGTGGCAGGGGGCTTGGACTAGATGATCTTTCGGGGTCCCTTCCAACCCCTAATGATTCAATGATTTTATAACCTAAAGGAGTGTAAGAGGCTGCTTGAACAGTTTAACAGCGACACTATTGATACTGATTCAGCAGGTAATGAATTGTTGACAGGCTTTGGTGAAACTCTACAGGAAAAACTGCTGTGGAAGTTTGAAAGCCACTGGTCCTCACATACAGAATTTCCATGGATTTGTGCCAAAGCAGTTCAGTATCTTGGGCCAGCCCTATGTGAAATGAAGAGTTAATCCTTTGAGAAAAATTTGCTATCAATATGCTGTGAAGATGCAGGTAGGTAGATCATCTTTCTAACCCAAATCTATATTTATTGATCCCCTGGAAAGCAAAGCAAAATTCCTGGGTCGTAACACCAGCTCTGCTGTGGTTTTGTCAGTCATAGACTTGGTATTTTTTAATAAATCCATGAAGTATCTGTCAATCTCTGGCAGACTCCACATCATGCATGAATGCTGTTTTCTCACTCTAGCCTCTCTGTCTTTCACTTTCTCCTCAAGAAGGATCTCTTTCTCTTAACTCTTTTCACTCTGACTTCAGGGATGCTCTTCTAAAAAAATCAGGGCTCAGTAATTTTTTCCACTGTCTCATAAAGGCAACTTTTCAAGTGCATTACTCCCTGTGCTCTCTGATCCCCTGTTGAACACAGTCAGGTTCAGGCTCCTACAACATCAATTCAAGATTAAATACTTAAATTTCACCTGGAAAGAACGTTGTAAGGAAACCTGCACAGTGATGCTCACAAAGCACTCTCACGTTTTGCCCGTGTTCCTAACAAGTTGTTACTTCTTGGCTGTTACTGTCTCTTTGTGGCAACCATCACTTCATTTACCTTCTGCTGTGACCATATCCTCCCTTCTCCCTCTTCATTCACTGACTCCAGATAAACCTCTGTTTAACTTCACACGATGGAAGTTGCACAGCAACACTCCTAAGCATTAATGGAGAATGTTGGAAAAGTGAAAACCTAAGTGTAGTTGTGGACTCAAAGGTCTGTCTTGCTCGGTGCAGGACTCTGAATCCAGGAGAAATGGATGAGAAGAAAAGAAGATAAGACTCCAGACAAATTAAAATCAGGAATACTCAGAATTATCACAAGGAAGCAGCTTGATTTGCAACTTCTGCTTCACCTCCACTCATGCAGATGAGTCAGAGTGGATGCCTACTTGAATTTCATTCTTGGAGATACTGGTCCAGTGACATGATCAGTGGTTGGACCTGTTTTAATTCAGCAAATCTACATCTCTTAGAGTATTATAACGAAAGATTAAATAGTGAAAACATGATCTCACAGTCAAGCATCAGAGGTCATGCTCCACATTTACAAAGTCTCTGTCCAATAATCTGCAACATGGGCCTTCTATGAGCTGGATGAAACCTCAAGATGTTATCAAAACAGAAATGAACATTGTTTCCTAATGTTCTCAGACTCCTTATTTGAGGGCTGACCACTTTCCCAGATGATGCAGAATGACTGGGTTTCCTTCGTGGTCGCAAGCGCAGGAAGACCCACTCAAGATCACAGCAGTCATAACATGAGCTTCAAAGTGAATTGCAGAGGTAAAATGAAGTTACTGAAATACTTCTGGACTATTTCAGGATTTTCAGATGCATAATTTAGGTGACTCTGAAGTAATGTACTGAGGAGAACGTGTGTGCACGTGTCCCTGCTTGCAGTGGTTCAGATACAAGCTGAGAGGACCAAGAGAGCCAGGTCAGGTTTTAGCTTTGAGTATCTCCCATATTAGTCAAGGATATTTGTAAGCTAGAAAGTAATCAAGCAGGAAGATAAAATACAAGGTGTTAGCAGACTTTTTACACGGCAAACACGTGAGGACCATCTTCCTTTCCCATTTACAGGCTGTTCCTCTCATGGTGGTTAGGGGTTTTGATGGTGTGGAGCCACCCACAGGCAGGTTCTGCTCAGCCTTAGAAATGTTCCTACATATTCAAACGGCAGAGATCACAATTGTTTATGCACTGGCTATTTTCCATAATAATCAGGCCCCTGGCCACTCTGGTAGAGAAAAGGCTAATGCCATGATTTCCAGACATTTTTCTCCAACAGACCCTGATTAGCTCTCTGCAGTGCAGGACTGTACAACCCTAGGAAATCACAGCAGGAAAATGAGTTACTGAAGTCTGCAGCGAGCGAGAACTACAGCAGAGTTTTGCTTCTGCTCTCAACAGTCATCCCAATTCCAGGCATTTAGTGTGCACAGCATCTTACAAGGTGGGGTAACTACCACTGGCACTGCCTTTTGAAATCCTGTTCTTCCACAACTCAGCATCTAAGCTTTGCCTGAATGAATGCTCCTCACCAACGCTCTCTGCACTTCCCAATTTCTCACACTGTTTGCAGTTATCAGCGTTACACCTTAAATATATGCAAACACAGAAGTTACTTAACCCCATATCATCTACATTTAAACACAGTAATTTCACAATTTATAGAATCATAGGGTTGGAAGGGACCTCCAAAGATCATCCAGTCCAATCCCCCTGACAGAGCAAGTCACACAGGAACACATCCAGGCAAGATATTTCAGGTTCCTAGCATTCTTCTGCTAAGGAAAAGACTGAGTCATCTTAAATGTGATTTTAAAGCACTAACATCTGGTTTTGCTTCAAAGTCAGTCAGGAAAGAAGAATATTTCTGTCCCACAGACTGAGCAAATTCTCTCTAGGTTTAGTAAGAATTTCAGAGCAGGAGGGATGGGAGCGTGGCTGCCTAGGGATGTGTGGAAGGGGACAGGGCAGCCTTGCCATAGCCACAAAGCCTCTGCACACAGAATGGAATGAAGGCAGCGTGTTTTTAAGGAGGAACAGAGATCCTGATATCCACGACCAAACTACTCCAACAGCTCCATCACCACAAACACGTCAGCCCAGCCCATAGGTCAGAGCATGTGTGCAGAGCGTGCGTCAGATGCTGGTATCCCAGTGCCATCCCAGAGGTGTTATGGTGCTCTTCCAACTCTTCCAAACCACCCCATCATGAACACCAACTACTCAGTTTTGGGGTACATAAGCCAAGTTTTGGTTGTTCAGTTAGATCAGACTCTGGAATAGCCATGGAAATTACCTGAGAGAACAAAGACCACGCCATGCAGAAATAGAGAACATACTGAGTGACCGTTTTCTGTCTCGGAAGCATCTTTCCTCCTGTTCCCATCCCACATTCGTGTAATATTACATATTCATAGCTGACACAATCCAGAGTCTGAGATGGAGAAAATGAAAGCCAGGCTCACACCAAATCCACAGAGAAATTAGATTCAATGCAGTGTCTACTGTGGATTTATTTCCTGATGGTCTTCTATGGGAATGAACCCTTTAAACATCCCCTAATACACCTGCGAGTCAAACGGTGGAATAAACCCAGAGCATTTCTTGGCTGCCACCTGCTGTTCCAAACCTTCCTGCATCACACAGAAGAACAAAGCCAGAACCAAACAGCAGCCGCTGACGTCTCCAGGTTTCCTTCTTTGCTATTCTTGGATAAAAACAGTGGGTTTGGGCTGCTGTTAAAACCACTGCATTTCTGTAGGGATTCTGTGTCTATGAGAATGAGAAACACCGAAGCTTGTAAACTTGACGACACACAAATTCAGAGAACACTGTAGAATTTTTAGTATGTCAGTGAAAGACTGAAATCTTCCAGCTGAAAAATAAAATCCACTGGAGGACACGAGAGAGTAATTTGGCTATAGAGCAATAAGACAGAACTAGGATAGAGCCTGAAAGCAAGGTGCAAGGAAGCCATCTGCCTTCCCTCGAGAATTTCTGTTATCAGCCCTACAATATGTTTGTTTCTCTATCTCTCTTACTTTGAGAGCTGCTTAGATCTTTTTGCCCTTTTTAACTTCTCTCCCTCATCTCCTGCCTCTTTGTTGCCCCAAAAAAACCACTGTGGTCCTGCAGATCTGACAAGTAAGACGGGCTGGAATACAAAGGGAGTCGTCTTCATCATGTCTGACCTGTGAGATGATTTGGAAATTAGGTGTAAATGGCACAGGATGCCAAAGGAAGGCCCAAACCATCTGAAATTGGCTTACCAGCTCAAACCTGTCACTTATCTTTCAGTCTTAATCACAAGGTTATAAACTGAAGACTCATCCTAGTAAAATACACTGGGACTCAATGAAGTGCTTCATCTGAAAGTAACCTTCGGTTACCAGCTAGTCCAAACCCACTCACAGCAGGTCCAGCAAGTTTAGCCTGTTTGACCCTGCCTAGTCAAGTTCTGAACAGGACAGAGATGTCAAAACTCTCTTGACAACCAGTTCAAATAGTTCACCAGTCCCACCAGCCAGCATGTCTCCTATTCACAGAATCACTCTGGTTGGGAAAGACCCCTGGGATCATCAAGTCCAACCATCTACCCTACAAGTTCACCCCTAAACCACATCCCTCAACACCTCATCTATTTAAAAAGCAGAATTTCTAAGACCCCCAGTCAGAAGTTCACAAGACTATATACATTGCATACATCACATTCACAGACACATGACACAAGGAAGCTGACTGAGCACTTCTTTCTAGTCTTAGGGAGCAAACTGTTCTCTCTCACACAAAGATATCAGCTGGTGAAGGAGCTCTTCAAGCGTGGTTGCACACTACAACAACTTCAGTGTGTGTGCACGTTGAAAAATGGAACCTTTGTAGAATCACAGAATGGCTCAGGTTGGAAGGGATCTTAGAGATCATCTACTCTAAACCCTCTCCATGGGCAGTGACACCTCTTAAATAGACTTGGTTGCTCAAGGCATCAGCCAACCTGGCCTAGGAGGAGAGCAGCCACAACCTCCCGGGGCAACCTGTTTCGGTGCATCACCACCCTTGAGTGGAAGAACTTCTTCCTGCTATCTAGTCTAAACTGCCTCTCCTTCAGTTTTGAACCATTTCTCCTTGTCCTATCACTAGATCCCCAGGGAAAAGTCCCTCTCCAGCCTTCCTGTAGGTTCCCTTCAGGTGCTGGAAAGCAGCTGTAATGTAGCTGAAAGGTAACAGATGATCTAGCAGTAACTTCAGCTTCACAAATTCTCCCTCTTAGTCTTTAGCTCCCCTTAGTCTTCCTCAAAGTTCAGGGTGGGCTGCAGAGAGGTGATACTGGTTGGGAATGATTCTATGGAAACCTAAAAGGTATGAAACTTAGTGTCTGAGGAAGGCAAGAAGGTCAGCGGTCCTACTGTAGTAAGAATAAATCAATCAATAACATTAATTAATTAATGATGCAAAAGAAAGAAAATCCCTCACCCTGAGCACATTAAAAAGTAAGCAGCTAGGAAAAGTGTTGTATGTTTCATGTGCCTGGTCATTTTGAAGTTGAGGTGGGAATGTAATTATCTGTGTCCTGTATTTCACAGAATCACAGGACAGTAGGGAGTGGAAGGGACCTTGAAAGATCATGTCGTCCAATCCCCCTCCAGAGCAGGATGACCTCCATGAAAAGAATTTAAATGAAACTGATACTTCAACTCACCTGGTTTGAAATGGGGTAAAGAGTGGACTCCAGGCCACGTGTCCTCATTTGGTGTTCCGAGTACCTGCGAACAAGAAAAAGGAGAAGACATTCTTTAAAGAAGAGCAAACCCACAGGTTGCTTTAATGAAAAAGCCACAGCACTGCTTAAAGCCACTGACCATCGTGAGCAAAATGGATGTCACAATCAAACCTTTCAATTAGCTTATCCATTGGGGGTGGTGGGGACGAAGAATTAAACGATTGCCGTGGTTTCGAGGTGCTGGTCAACCAGTGAAGCACATAATGGTGCTGTGCTCTTGTCAGGTTTTGTCTTTTATAGAATGCAGTGGGCTGGACAGGACCTTTAAAGGACATCTAGTCCAACCTCCCTGCAGTAAGAAGGGACATCTTTAACTAGATCAGGTTGCTCAGAGCCCCTTCCAACCTCATCCTGCATGTCTCAAGGGATGAAGCCTCCACTCCTTCCCTGGGGAACATGTTCCAGTGCTTCATCAGTGCTTAATCAACATATTTTAAATCTACTTTCTATTGCCAAGAATCAAGCTATTTGCACATCTCGGAGCACTGATGGTACAGAGGCTGATATTTTAGCTCAGAAACAATTCCAATCCCTATAAAGTTAAATAAGATGAGCAGACCTCTGCTGGATGCCAGGATAGAACATGTGCACAGATGGTGAAGCGGACTACCGAGAGCATGGCACAAACAACAGTGCACAGCAAACAGCTGTCATTTTTAGTGGATATAGTACATATAAAAATAGTGATTTTTTAGAAAACACACTTTATTGACTCATGCATTAGCCTTTGTTTCTATTCACTTCAGTTGTCTTCCTTTTCGTAGTGTGAGCAAACTTTCAGCAGCAAAGTGCTTAACACTCCTCATGTGGCTCTTACACCCTTTGCTCACGTGAGAAGTTCACTCCCCTCTGCCTTTAGCACTAATAATCTGTTATAATTAGTTCTGCCAAACCTGACTTTGCTTTGCAAGACATAAATCTGCCGCTCTGGAAATGCATTTTCTGAATAAGTCATGGGAATTGACATTTCACTAGTGGGACCTTCTTCCTCGTCGTAAATTTACACCCGATTTGTAACATAAATGAAAATGCTGGGGACCGTTTTCAATGGTTGTTATAAGTTCAGAATAAAAGGCTGAAACTTTAAAGTGAAAGAGTTTCACATCAGTCTGGTGCTGGCTTTTGAACCACAGAACATTAGGGATTGGAAGGGACCTTGAAAGATCATCCAGTCCAATCCCCCTGCCACAGAAGGCAAAGAGCAATGAGGTCTCCCCTCAGCCTCCTTTTCTCCAGAGTAAACAACCCCAGCTCTCTCAGTCCCTCACAAGACCTGTCCTCCAGACTCTTCATCAGCTTCACTACCCTTCTAATGGTGCAATCAGCCGGTCTCCATCCATGTGGTTATTCAGTTATGAAAGTTCACGGACTTCATAAACAGTGTTTGTAGGACACTGCTTCCAGTCCTTGCAAAGTAGGTCCTATCAGCACTTAAAGACGACAGATCTGGCCCTGATTCATCACAACCCCCACGTTCATTTCATTATTGGTACTAGGAGCCGCAAGGGTCTCGCTAAACACAGGAGAAGCCAGCGGACGCTGTTGGCGCAGCGCGGCTCCGTTCGCACACAGCCAACGGCCGCAGCAGCGAGCGCTTGCTGCCGAGCGCAGCTGGGGCCAGCAGAGGGCGCCCGTGGATCAGCGATGGGACTCCCGCATCCTCACGCCAAGGGAGGTCCTCGCCTTTGCACCAACTCTTCGCAGACGGAAAGGATGTTCTCACGAAACTTTATGAACATGAAAAACATAGGCACATCCTTCTAAATGTGTGTTTTTCATTATCTTAGTTCGGATGAGACGTATGCAGCTAAGGCAGTGTACACGATGCTAACACTGTGCACGTGAATATTAAAAGCAGCTAACAAACTCTGAAAACTCCAGCACAAGGTGGAATCTTTACCAGATCAATATAAAGTAGAAGTTGGAGGAAAAAACCCGGATTGTTCTAGTTTTCAATGTAACATCAGGTCCAGAAGCACAGGGCTTGATGAGATCCACTTTTATAATGGATTATGTGACTCATAGTTTTTTGTTTCACTCGTTTTCCCATCCATTTCTTTAAGAATATTTTAACACGTCTACTGCTGCAGTGTTTAAAAGCCAGATAGAAACAAATTCTGTGCACTGGGGTACTCAAGCTACCTGCAGTACTTGTATCTCCTGTCAGGCTAGAACTAAGCAGGATCTTATATCATATAAATGCCCCCCGTTCTTAAGATCAGGGCATCTGGTAGTTCAGGCAAGGACCCAGATGCTGCATTTGAATGCACTGTACAAACACAGTAAAGATCACCCTTCTTCCACACAATTTTTAGCAGAAATTCACAGTATGTGGCCATCAATCAGCAAAAAAAGGAGGATAAGACAGCAGTGCAGCGTGGGTTTGATGAGATGAAACAGTTACTGCCCACAGGTAAGTCAACATGGAGAGATTTGTAAACATCACCTAGCAAGTGATGCTTCTACATCTTCTTTGGTTGAGAAGGGATTTAGATGAGTATGAGCATCTGTTACATACAAAGTGCAGTTCACATCTCACACCATGATGAGGAGGGATCTGCCTTGTTTTGGAGCTTACAAAAGAGAATTAAGTGAACAACGTGGAGAAGTAAGATGTAAGAGTATTGGAGAACCCAGTAGTCTTCTGGTTTTAGTCCAAAACATTGTCCTTTAGCACTTAGGATTGACCACACAGATAAAACTATTGATGATATCTTGGCTGCTGACTGATTATATAAAACAAATCACTGTGCAACTAACCAGTGCTGGAGAGCAAGTCTAACCTTACAGCAACCAGTGGAAGCAGAAGATACAGGAAACACAGCTGCCTGGGACAACAACTGAGCAGCAGAAGCTGTTATTTCACAGGTGCTTTCCTAGTCCATAGAAGCTATCCTTCTATGGTCTGCCACTTCACAGAAACACAGAATCACTCTGGCTGGAAAAGACCCAGGAGATCATCGAGTCCAACCATCTACCCTACCTTACAAGTTCACCCCTAAAACAGATCCCTCAACACCTTGTCCAAACNGTGCCACTAGGAGTTGTGTCTCTTCTACATTTTAACACTTTTCAGTTTGTGTTCCAAAAGCAAGAAAATAAGCACCACTGCCACAGCAATCCAGCCCCAACATCGAGAACTGAAAAAAACTCACCTCATTTGTTTGTTTTCTCTCCACCACATTCCCCATCAAGGAGTCACAGAAAGGTGAATCTTAACCACATCTCCCACAGTCAGATACTATCAGCAAGCACAAAGTACATGTAGTAGCAAATACCAAAGGAGCAGTCTAGTCCTTAAGCTTAGTAGTTGGTCTTAGCCTAATGGGTTAAAAAACTTCAGCCCCTTTTTGTGCATGATGCATGCTGACTCAGAGGCTGCTGACTGACAAGCCAGTGAGGCTTCCTCCACCTCTGCTCCAGGCACAAGGGATGACAGCTGAGTGTCAGCTTTAATACTCAAAAGACAGAGATGGTGTTGCCTCCACACCAGTTGTTTCTCCCCACAAAGCCTTAGCAATTCACTTTCTGTAAGGGACAATAAACCTATCAGTTTGTGTAATGCACTTGTGCATTTGTTAGACTGAGGCAAAACACCAAGTTGGGGTTGTTCAGCTTGAAGAGAAGGCAGCTCTGGGGGGACATCATCATGACTTTCCAATCCCTGGAAGGGGACTGTCAGAAGGCTGGGGAAGAACTGTTCAATAGGGGAGGGAACAGCAGGATCATGGTTTGAAGGTGGAAAAAGGTAAATTTAGGTTAGGCACCAGGAAAATGTTCTTGAATCTGAGGCTGGTGGATCCCTGGAACAGGCTGCCTAGAGAGGTGGTGGAGGCCCCATCCCTGGAGACATTCAAGATCAGGCTGGATGGGGCTCTGGGCAATCTGGTCTGGTGAGTGATGGCCCTGCTTGTTGCATAGGGGTTGGACTAGATGACCTTTGGAGGTCACTTCCAACCCAATATATTCTATGATTTTAACCTCAGAAAAGTAGTAGATATTCCAGGGTTTCCAGCAGCAATGAAAAAGTCACCTCATTTTTTGCTGTAGAGATTATGTCTATCATCTAAGATGGCATTAATGTATTTATCTGGATTCATGAAAAGTAAAAACTATGTGATCGTTCATTGTTCTAGAGTATGAAAACATTGAAGTCTTCATTCAATGCATAGAAAAAATCACATGCAGTTCCTAACCCAGGAATCCACATCAGCTTGAACTTTAAACAACTGAAAGGAGACTGTGATCAGGCTGTTTCCTCCCACGTAGAAGCCCTCAAGAGCCTGTTCAGAGCCTGAAAACTGTATATATCAGCCAACTGTCATCAACGCTTCCCTTCCCTATTCCCACGTAGGTAAGAAAATATCAGTGAAATAGTGATGTCACTCATCAAGCACATAGAGAACATCGTGTCACAATATGATTCCTCTTTAGAATTAAACTAGTAACAAGAGCCCGTAATTCTTTACAGACAAAATCAGACTTTCAAAATGCTTTTCTTAATTTTATGTATAAAATAGGCTGTATTTTTGGCTTCCTGTGTTCCTGTAAATGCTATCAAAGTCATAAAAACCCCAACTTGCAATGAACCCACCTGAATGTGTTCCTATGTGACTTGGTCTAGGTGATCCTGCTGTGGCAGGGGGATTGGACTAGATGATCTTCGAGGCCCGTTCCAATTTAAAACCATTTCCCCTCGTCCTGTTGCTGGATTCCCTTGGGAAAAGTCCCTCTCCAGCCTTCCCGTAGGTTCCCTTCAGGCACTGTGCATCAGCTCTAAGGTACCCCCCACCCCAGACTCTTCCCTAGGCTGAACAACCCCAGCTTCCTCAGCCTGTCCTCATAGCAAAGGTGCTCCAGCCCTTGGAGGGAGCAGAGATGCACACATCACCTTGATGATTCCGTGGTTCTCTGATACCACCAAAGGCTGGTGATTAGACATCGGGCAAAGTAGCGCTGTCCCGTTGTACCTGTCTAATAAAACCACTTGCTTTGAGCATAGGGAGTGGGTTTGGATGAAGCTGGCTTCAAAGACACGTAGCTAACGTGCCAGTATGAGCAAGGGAAGCAAAATATGGAATTGCTGTCAACATTCCCACAACGTTTTTACAACACACATTCATTAAAAAACTAAATAATTGAGTTAACTCCTATTTGTGCTTTAGCTCTGTCCAGGATGAAAAATGACCATTTCCACACTGTTTGCAGCACAAGTCACCAAACTCCTTGTTCTCTTCATACCCAAGGCAACTACAGCTCCCTTTCTGAGGGCCCCTGGCAGAGACACCACTGCAGCTCTGCAGCTGGCTTGTATCAGCAATAGTGTGGCCAGCAGGAGCAAGGAAGCGATCTTCCCCCTGTACTCAGCACTCCTGAAGCCACACCTCGAGTACCGAGTTCAGTTTTGGGCATCTCAATAGACGAAGGACACTGAGGTGCTGGAGAGGGTAGAGAGAAGGGCAATGAAGCTGGTGAAGGACCTGGAGGACAGGTCTCATCAGGAGAGGCTGAAGGAACTGGGGTTGTTTAGTCTGGAGAAAAGGATGCTGAGGGGAGACCTTAATGCCCTCTACAACTACGAGAAGAGACATTGTAGAGAGGTGGGTTCTAGTCTCTTCTTTCGGGTCATTAGTGATAGAACAAGAGGGAACAGCCTCGAGCTGCACCGGGGAGAGTTAGGCTGGACATTAGGAAAATTTTGTTCAGTGGAAGAGTTGTCAGGGATTGGAACAGGCTGCCCAGAGAGGGGGTTGAGTCACCATCCTGGGACACATTCAAAGATCGTGTAGACGGGGCGCTTACAGATCTGGTGTGGTGGAGCAGGGTTATCGATCGGGCTTGATGATCACAAGGGTCTTTCCCAACCTGGATGATACTATGAAATTATGAAACACCTCAATAAGATGAAACAAATCCTCAGTAAGAAGAGAAAGTAATTTGAAAGTTCTTGCAGACCTTGAGGCTGTGAATCAGGAAAATACTGGAAAGAAAACTCATGCAGAGTTTTCTCAGACTACAGCTGACCTCAAGAGACCTCTCTCCCCTTCCTCCAAGGAGGTAAATTTCCTCCTCTAGCATTCCCAGAGCCTGTGAGGGGAATTAATTCACCAAAGAACATCCTGGTGTTGATACATGTGAAGGAGCTGCTGCTGCTGCTTTCTGTGGTGGAAGGTCTCGTCCTCACCATTTGGGAACAAACAGAACAGTTGTCTTCACCAGGAAGAGGAATTTTCTGACAGAAGGGCCCCCTGACTCACAAGTCAGGCTTGTTTAACATCTGCTTTACAATCTGCTGTGATTTACTCTGTACAGAAAGGTGTCTACTCTGCACTCCTGCATGTGTGGTAAATCCTTTGGAATAACCTCACCCAAACAAGCAGTCCTCCCCTAAATATGCTCTTTAAAGATTTATTTCAAAGGTTTTTAATGACTTTTTTCTTTACACTGAAAAAAAAAAAAGGCAAAAAGCTGTGGGAGGCTTTTATGGACTGTATTTCCACACGCCCCGCTGTGCTGGCTCAGCAGTGGCTCATTTGAATTCCAGGTACGTACTGCACCTGGGTTTTTTTGGAGGTGATGGCTTACTGGGAAAGCAGTGCTGCTTTGGGGTCACAAAGCGGGTTTTATGGGGTTTTTGAGATGATAGCACTGGCTCAGTTAACATCCATGAATTCCCACTGAGTGTCAGCATTCAGTCTCGTTGGCGTGGGCAAAACTACTCCACTGCTCCAGGAGATTTCAGCTGCTGTTCAGACGGAAAGACTGAAATAATTAGCAGCCTGAATTTATGCATCTTCCTATGATTCAGCATAGAAGTAGAATCACAGAGTCATTTAGGTTGAAAAGACCTCCAAGATCATCAAGTCCAACCATGAACCCAGCTGTCCCAAGCCTACCACTAAACCTTGTCTCTAAGCTCCAGGTCTTCATGATTGTTAAACACATCTAGGGATGGCAACTCAACCCCCTCCCTGAGCAGCCTGTTCCGAGGCCTGATGATCCTTTCCATGTAGGAAGTTTTCCTGATGTCCAGCCTAAACTTCTCCTGACACAAGATGTAAGTTAAATGGCTTCTGTGAGTGCTGTTGTGCTCTGAATCTAAACCTTTCAGGTCAAGAAAAAGCAAACCTGAACTGCTTCAGCTTTATTTTATCTTAGAATGGGAGCGGGAGTCTTGAATTTAAAACAAAATCATGTTTCTCCACTCCACCAGTATTTAACTATAGCTAATTGAACAAATCAGCACATTTGGGACCACATCCTTTTTCAATAAGCACCACCAGGACCTGACACAATGGTTCTTGGAGCAACCAACCCATCTTTTTCCCACTTGGAAGCAGCGATGCACACACGGCACTCAGATTCTGGAAACCCTAGGTCTCTGGCCCGGTGCCATTCATCGGTGGAATGCGCTGCCCCGTGGTGACACCGCGCCAGGGTTTGCCATTCCTTATGCCCAGGTTTGCAACAGACGCTGGGCACAGGAGAAGCTCGTAGCGTGGGCCACGGATGTGACTGCAATACACCTGCAGTGGAGAGGAAAGCTCTTCTACTGAGGCATACGGAACATTCTAGCTGGGCAAACAAACAAGCAGCCACCCAAAGCAACACTATGCAAATTTCTCTTCTGACACAAAAACCCAGGTGAGGTGAGGATCCTTTTCCAGCCTGAATGATCCTGTGATATAGCAGTCACAGGATTGATTATATATAGCAAGATCTATGCATTATGCTGAGTGCTCAGCATCACAAGACAGCATGAAACTAGTGCAAGATCACCTAATCCAGGAGCTATGAGGACAGGCCGAGGAAGCTGAGGTCGTTCAGGCTGGGGAAGAGAAGATGCCAGGGAGAACTCAGAGCTGCCTTACAATACTTGAAAGGAACCTACAAGGAGGCTGAACAGGGACTTTTCCCCAAGGGGATCTAGTGATAGGACAAAGGAAAATCATGGAATCGTTAGGGATTGGAAGGGACCTCGAAAGACCATCTGGTCCAATCCCCCTGACACAGCAGGATCACCTAGACCGAGTCACACAGGAACACATCCAGGCAGGTTTTAAACGTCTCCAGAGATGGCTTAAAACTGAAGGAGAGGAGGTTTAGACTAGATCTTAGGAAGAAGATCTTCAGTACAAGGGTGGAGAGACTCAGAAATTGACTTCCCAGAGAAGTTGTGGTTGCCCCCTCCCTGGAGGTGTTCAAGGCCAGGTTGGAGGATGCCTTGAACCCATGGCAGGGGAGCTGGGGTAGATGATCTCCGAGGTCCCTTCCAACCTAAGCTAGTCTATGATTCTATGTGTTTGCTTGGCCATTATTTTGTGAACAAAGGCCTTGATCTTGTACTGTTCTCAACTTCTAATAGCTTTGTGCAGCCACATGGAGCCCGGTGAAGCAGCAGGTATTTTGTCACTTTTTTTTCCAGCGACCATTTGTTCAATCTGCAGTAAATGAAGGCAGCCAGTCCTGCCATGTGAAGAATGTGAGAGTACAGGTGTTAGAATCTTTCTGAACCAGTGAGTCCATGAATAATGAGCTCCAGTTGCGCTGGTATATGTGGTGGACAGCAGCACTCTTCTTGGATGCTTAAATATCCTGCTGATCCCTACACCAAACCTCATTAGAGTTCCCAAATGAAATCACTTTTAAAAACATCTACCCTTATCACTAGAAATCCAGGTGATTCAGCTTCAAGCGTACCTCCCATAACAAACCACAGCGTGATGCTTGGTGGATTCATTTCCAACAGTATTTTGCTGCTCAAAAAGTGAAAAAAATAAGGATTTATAGTCCTGACTGTCCTGAATCCCAGGAACAAGTAGAATGAAAAATGGAAGTCTCTGTGTAGTACAGAAATTTCATTTTTTCTTAAAAAGGGATGAAATGTCAGCCTACTTCTGATGGAGGGACACTGGCTGTAAAAGCAGACAAGACATTTTACAGGGGGTCAGGGCAGAATCAGAGGGAGACAGTCATTCTCACCCAGAAAACGTTATGACTGGTGGAGGATGTGGCTGAACAGAACCCGTATCACAGACTTAGACTCATAGACTCATAGAAGAGACCTCCAAGATCCCCCAATCATTGGGTTGGAAGTGACCTCCAAAGGTAATATAGGCCAACCCCCCTACAACAAGCAGGAGCATCACTCACCAGACCAGATTGCCCAGAGCCCCATCCAGCCTGATCTTGAATGTCTCCAGGGATGGGGCCTCCATCACCTCTCTAGGTAACCTGTTCCAGGGATCCACCAGCCTCAGATTCAAGATCAGAGAACTGATCCCACTGCAGTGCAGTGAGCCAGCACCACCTTGCTCCAGGGCACTTCACCAGTTTCCAGTAAATTCTCCGGTACCCATTTTCTTGACCCGTTCTTCCTCCATTTCCTTGGAAGTCCAGTAAGAGCAATGGGTTCATACTCCTGGCACCATAAAGGACATGTTCAAATGTAGAAATGAGAACTAGGTTTTGAAAGACTGTAAGATCCTGAGATGGTCAAATTGTCCAAAGATTGGAACCTATGCCCTTTAACCATTTATTACTCATTCAGCAGCTGTGGCTTTAGCCATCAGTTGGCAGGTGGCCTGAGACATTTTGTTTTGCTTATTCAAATGAAAGTGAAAACAGACCATCACTCAAGTGGAAAAGGCAGCTGCACTCATAGCTTTTGTGAACCCATTTGTTTGCTCTGACTTTAGAGCTCTCAGTAACTTTGCCCATGGACTTCGCAGCTCTCACAACCACCACGCAGAAGGGATTAAGGTGACGTCGTCTCCTGTCTCCATTTAAACTCACTTTAATCCATGTGTAAAACAGCTGCAGAAGCTCTTTGCAGCTTCGCTTTTGGGTGAAGGGGAACTACTTGCCTGGAGTGTTAGAATCATTTCTCTCTAGTCACTGGATAATGGGGCTGAAAGGACTAGGATCTGGAGAACATCCTGCCTACAGCTCCAAAAGAATCAGAGTGGACTTGCACTGAAACAAGCAGTGACGAGGAGTCAAGGAAGGACAGACGGAAGGAAGGTCCTTGGAAGACTGGAGCTGCCCAGCACCTTCCTACCATGGTCTGCTCTTTGTCAGATAAACATAACAAAAAACCAAACCAGAGTGGGGAATGGCCCCAAGTTATGCCAGGGGGGGTTTACTGTGACAGCAGTAACACTCCCATTCTCTACCCCGTGCAAGTCCTTGATGTCCAGTCCCCCGCAGACAGGCAGCACTTCTGGCAATGCCCTTTGGCACACTGGGCTGCTGGGCTCAACAAATGGATCTTGTTCTCTTCTCATTACTTTTTAATCCTGTGCATTCGGGCACCCAGCAGAGCAAGAGCAGCCAATATCAGAGAGCAGCCCTCAGAGTTCTGTGCTGTGCATCTCAGGAAAGACAGCGGCTTCCCACTCCCGCTGCGCCACGTTCCCTGCAGCGTGAGGCATCCTGCAAGCCTGTTTGTAGAGTGGATAAAACAGCATCTGAATGCTCTTGTCCTGTCTCGGTGGAGACCTACGAGGTGTCATGGGAATCCTTTGTACACTGTTCTTGCAGCAAAACGGGATTTTCAGTGTAGTTGGCATCAAGACTGAAGTTCAGCCAACACACAGATTATTCCTGTATCAAGAAGGCTCCAGAGCCTGGGGGGATCTATGGTGGCTCTCAGAAACCTCACATAAAGTGGAAAAGACAGAAATACTTTCCCACCTAGAAGTTCTCTCTAGAAGAAAAATGAAGCCAGCACAAGAAAATCCAGCTCTCATCTGGCTCATCTCGAGTTCTGGGCTCAGTTTTGGGCATCTCAATACAACAAGGACATTGAGGTGCTGGTGCTGGTGCAAAGGAGGGCAATGAAGCTGGTGGAAAGGCCTGGAGGACAGGTCTGTTAAGGAGTGGTTGAGGGAACTGGGGCTGTTTAGTCTGAGGAAGATGAGGCTGAGGAAGACCTTATTGCTCTTTACAACCACCTGCATGGAGGGTGTAGAGAGGTGGGAATCAGTTCATTCTCACTCGTGATAGAACAAAAGGAAATGGCCTCAGGTTGTGCTGGAAGAGGTTTAGATTGGACATGAGGAAAATTCCTTCCCTGACAGAGCGGTCAGGTGTTGCTTTATGTTCTATAAATAAGAATTAAATTTCATCTCAATAAATTAGAACCACAATAATTGAAGAAAAAGTCCCCCTAAAACTTGCCCAGACATTGCTAATTTAAAATACGCGAGCTGGCAACGGGATGAAGCATCGCAGGAACTGCTCAGAGCTGCTGCTCCTCATCCACATTGCAGCACCACTGCTCTCCCACAGCACAGGGTATTAGCCAAGCAGGCAGACAGCATTTTACAGAAAATGAGGCATTTTTATATTACCATCAAATTAGCTCTTGTTTTAAAAAGGTATTTGTTTCTGAGTCATCTCTAAAAGCAGTTGCAAAATTCCCCTGATGTCCCAAGAAGAGATGTAGAACAACCAAGCCTGAGGAAGGTAAAGCACGTAAATCTTGTAAACATGTTATGAAAGACTTTCTTTGCCTCCCCATGGACCAAAAAAGTCCAAAAGAAATCTTCTGTATTTAAAATGAATGGCTACTAACAAAACCACCTTTAAAAGCGAGGATACAGTCACGCTTCCCCTCTAAATTTGTGGTCACAAGCAACACAGAGTTTGCCACACCGAGGGAAAAGCTGCTTTTGCAGTGCTTTCCCTGACAGCAAACACACAGTATCAGAAGGCACTTTGGCTAGTATCTGGATGAGCACAGTCTTCTCTGAATAAACCCACTCCACCAAGAACACAGCTCCAGCAGCACCAGAAAAAATGAAAGCTGTCATCCAAGAGGCAGGAAAAGTAGTTCCTGAGCCTTTTGAAAGGGTCTGTCAAGCCCAGAAGACAATGGACGAAACAAAAAAACCCCCCCAAACCCCAAAACCACGCAAACCTGGAGATAAAAATGCATACATGCATTTTGATAATAGGCTTGATAGAAATGGTATTTTCATTCCACTCCCAGCATGTATGTGCCCTCAGTGTCTGTGAGCAACCACACACCTTAGGAATCATAAAATCATTACGGATTGGAAGGGACCTCGAAAGATCATCTAGTCCAATCCCCCTGCAACAGGGCCCAACCAGACTGCAGTAGTGGTTGGCCAAGGACTACTGTTGAACTTGACTGAAAGAATTTCTGATTTCCCATTCTGTTTCTCATTTCTCATCTTGCTTCTCCTTTATATCCATCTCACAAAAAATATTTGCCATTAATTTTACAATAGTAGCGTAAAATTAATAGAGCTCCAACCAAAGTCAGTGTTTGTCATCACTTGCAAACTGAGCAGAACAAACTGACTGGATATTGAAGAAAATAGGATCCAAACTTCTTTAAATAGTCCTAAAAATATACCAAGTAAACTGGATCTAGCTTAGGGACCAGGCTTCTGATCCTTGGCTCTCTCAGCAATTCCTGATGCACAGAAACAAGTTACCATTTATCAGTCAGCCCTTCGTTGTCTTTGGCACATTGATTTGACAATAATAAACTCACCAGAAATATCCTTTCAAGTTGATCTTGAATGTCTTTCATTCCTGGAAAAGCAGCAACCCCTTGAATCATTTCTACAAAGATACAACCCACTCCCCTAGAGAGGAAAAAAGAAAAAAGAAAGGGTGCAATGTTAGGAAGAAGTCTTGTAGATTAAGTGGTTGGCACCAACACTTCTCTATCCGGCACAAGGGATGTATCTCTCTGCACAATGGATATATCATAGGATCATAGAATGGTTTGGGTTGGAAGGGACCTCTGAGGTCATACAGTCCCAACCAGGCAGCAACACCTCTCACCAGACGAGGTTACCCAGAGCCCTATCCAACCTGACCTTGAAGACTTCCAAAGATGGAGCAGCCACAACCTCCCTGGGCAACCTGCTCCAGTGCCTCAGCACCCTCACTGTGTCCTAACAGATGTGTCATTTGGCCTCTCAATACATTTTTAATTTTTAAAAATCAAAATCAGGCCAAAGGACAAGGATGGGGGATTATTGAAACCAGCGTGTGCAGATGAACACCGTTCAGGTGTTTGAAGGCAAATGTAGAGGTAGGAGGAGCAGGGATGGTAGATGTTGACACCAGCAAAGGCATAGTGCTGCTCTTCCTTTTTGGAAGTGCTTCCCAAGCAAGTGAAAAAAGGTACATGGCTATTCACAGCCGTAGAAGTAAGGCACTGCCCAAAGGTAGATGATTTCTGGGATGGGCTTGCTTGGGGTTTCTTCACCTTCAGCCCTCTTCCACCATAAAAGAAGGAAGCCCATAGCTCTTTGGGGTGCTGTGGCTCTGTCTACTAGAGCTCTGGCTGAGAGCTGAGTGATGAGGTAAGCAGCCAACAAGTTCTCTCCTCCCAATGCTGTGACAGAAACATCAGTGCCCTCACCCAAATCATCAATAACGATGTCCCTACTTGTTTCGGGGAGGTTGGACTAGATGACCTTTGGAGACCCCTTCCAACCCAATACATTCTATGACTCTATATCAAACAGGAGTGGCCTCAGTACTGAGGCCTGGAACACCACTTGTGACTGCTCACCAAGTGGATTCAACTCCATCCACCACCACTCTCTCTCAAAAGCTGAGTTTCTGTGACTCTTCAACTCCAATTTCAAATCACCTGTGGACTTCCTGTGCCTGAAAACCACAACAAATTACAAACTTGTGTTTGCATCTCTTCTGAATGAGGAGAGCTCAACAGTTCATCATTCCTTCAGCAAAAGTAATTTTCAGAGAACACACCCCTCGGGCACCCCACAGGACACAGAATTTGTTCCGTTACATCCCTCGGCAAGCTCCCGAGGCAAACGCCCACTCAAGCGGCACAACCACCGCTGGGTAAGTAGCCACACAGAAACCTCCCAACCCAACCCAAATGCCAGTGCAGCAGTGCAAAACACAGATCCAAACGAGCCACGATTGTGCAGAGCTCGCCACGGTAGCGCCTCTCCCTGGAACTGGGAGCTGTGTTTCTGTGCCGGAAGATCCCAGCAGTAAGGTCTAATTTAACTTTGTTTTCACACGACATTATTTACGCTACATTACTCAGAATGTACTAATTACATACCTTTTCACTGCTTGTGCATCAAGAGGATGATTTCGAAGATTAGCATTTAATTTTAGGGATATGGGTGCATATATTGGTGAGGAAGTAGCTGTAGAATTAAACAACTTAATGAAAATAGATTGCATATTTTCATTAAGGCTGGGGCCAAGCACTTAAATAAGATTGTCAGCAGCCAACTCATGCTTTACTCATCTCTGAAGGCTTTGACCAGCACGGAAAAAGAAATCATTTTGCATTCCAGAAGAAGAGAACAAAGCACACATGAATATTTTCTAATTCTATTTCCCCAAAGGGTCTATTCTAATTCCCTGCTTCCCTACTAATTAAGCAAATTTTCTCCTTAAAAAGAAAAGTGGAGGAAAACTTTGAAAAGCGAAGTTCTCATCAAATTCTAGAATAATTCAGGTGTTTATAAAAGAGAGGTTAAGATGTATGTTCCATATGCTTCTGCTGCTTAGCAAGTAAACTGAATTGATTAAACTGCCATTCATCATTTAGTCTGGTTAGCGCTTCATTAGGCACAGATAGGCACCATACATCATAGTCAAACACTTAAAAGCACTATCAGCATCCCGGGCGTGGAGAAATCAGGATTTCAGCCAGCAACCATTTATTCAGGATGAAAAATAAACCAACTGAATTCAGACTAAACCCAAAAGGATTAGAGTTTGGTTCTTGCAGACAGAAAACAGCCATTTGATTAAACCAGTCTTCACAGTGAGGATGCCACAGCACTGGAAGGGGTTGTAGAGTCTCCTTCGCTAGAGGTGTCTAAAGCTCACCTGGACCTGTTCCTGTGTGACTTGGTCTAGGTGACCCTGCTGTGGCAGGGGGACTGGTCTAGATGATCTTTTGAGGTCCCTTCCAATCCCTAATGTTCTGTGATTCTGTCTGATCATTTCAGGGAGAATTTGAAAAATTTTATATTGTTTCACAGAATCTCTTCACAAAACTTTTCCACTTTTAGTGGGTCTGACATAAGTCTGAGTAAAAAGTCGAGAGCTGCAAGTACTACTGCATACAGGAATGGAGAGGGACTTTTGACTCCTCAATTAAGCAAAAAATGATGTAATCCTAAAGAATACCTGCACGTGCTGAAGTTGGTTAGAATTTGTCTTTTACAACCACTCTGATATATGGAAAGTAACACATGGTGTGAGATACAGTCGGATCAAGGAGTAGGGGCAATAATTACAGTTCTCACACGGGAAGTAATGAATGAAGTAGAATTTCCTTTCCATAATGACAAGGAACAACATCAACATTTCTGCAGGAAGCAGAAGCAATGAATGAAAAAATAATACACCTGAAACTATGACAGTTCAATTTATTTCATAGAATCATTTCGGTTGAAAAAGTACTTCAAGATCATGGAGTCCAACCATTAACCCAACTGTCTCAAAGCTACCCCTAACGCCCAGATCTACGCAGCTTCTAAACACGTCCAGGGATGGTGGTAAAATCCCCTACCTGGGGAGCCTGTTCCATGATCCAAAGGACAAAGGTAGTTCCCTGTGCAGACACTGAAATGCCTTTCCAACAACTACAGACCAACTGCTTCCTCACACACAGTGGTTCTGTGAATATGACCCTACAAGAATTTCCCAATCAAAAGCCAATTCAGCTGACAAAACTTCTGAAGGATTCACTAAGAAGCAGAGGTGTAATCAACAATATTGACAGTTAATTGCAATAACCTCACCCTAGTATCCTAATCCCTACAGACTAGCATTCCTTTGGAGCGGAAATCATAACCATAAGGAGCATTAAGGGTAGAAGATCTGATTTATCCTATACTGTTTTTTCTCTCTCTGGCCCCTGGTAGGATTTCTTCAGGGTGTACTGAAGACAGACTGGGGCTCTTGGATATCTTTCACTGCAAACTGTTCATACAGTATAGGATAGAGATGCCTTTGTAGTGTTCTCTGTGTAAAAACTCAACTCTGTGCAACTGTGCTCAGGACAAGATCCATGTTTCCTTAGTAAATATCTTCACTACTGTCACAAGGCTGCATTGGTCAAACGTTTATTAATTCACCAATGGTGCACACAAATCACAGCTGTGTGTGGAAAGTGCTGTGTTCCTGAAAAACACCCTACAGGACAGACAGAAAAATACCACATGAAGAGCTTTCCCTAAACTAGGGTCAGAGCTGAAACAACACACAGCAGTGCAGATGTTCCCAAGCCAAATCACGGTGACTTAATAAGCAATTTTGCAACAAATGCCTGGCCTAGCCTTAAGTGGCTTCTTCCACAGCACTAAATAAACCTGATGTTTGTTAATAGAAGTGAATTTAAAATATATTAGGGGCCATAATTTATTAGTTTACCCAAACAGTGAGCAAGATGGTGTTATTTAACAGCAGCATGACAGGATATGCAAAGATTCGCCAGCTGTTAGCAAACACAGTTCAAAGCCAGATGCACTTCCAAATAGAATCCCTCCAGTGACTTCCTGATGTCAGCAACCCAGACACAGCAGAACATGCACTATCAAAATCAAAAAACTATTTAATAACCTGTTCAAATGGCTTCGTTTGCTAACGCTCTATTCTTCCTGCAAGGAACAAATACAGTCAGCTCACGTGGGGATTCCCCCTTCCCCATGTTTTTGTATTACTCATACATTTGCTTTAGTAATTCATAAACCCTTTATGCACTGAAGCTTATTTTCCTTGCATTGACTTTCAAAGGGCTGTAAAATTCAAGGATTAGGACAAGGAACACCAGAGGCAATGTAAAGCCATTTTCCTAGCTACCAGTAAGTCCTCATCAAGAGGTGGGGGAAAAAAAGGCATATGAAAGGTTATCACAACCCTTTGATGCAGTCTTGGGCAGTATAATACATTCACATAGTGCCACTGTACCAAACGCTGTCAGCAGTAAATCACAAAGCCCACTGTGCTGATATCCATCACCAGCCTGACACCACTAATACGTGCATGTCTTCATTAATATGATTTTATTGCCAGTGGCTATTTAAGAAAAAAAAGAGGCAGGAGAATGTAAAGCTCCATGTGGGTCATTAGCTTTTAGCTACTATTCTAATGCCCTCCACCAGCAAATGAAGTGTAAAAATAGCCAGCAGCCTCCACCACCTGCTTCCCTGCCACTGTCCAGAGGTTAATATTTGGACTCCTTTTTCATGCAGCTGGTATGAGCCCCACTTCTCATTCCTCAGGAACCACTGTGAAATGTCATTTATCACGGCTAGAGCAATGACTCCAGTCTCTTTTTTTCCCCTAAATGGAAGGAACAGCTGTGCTTTCTACCTCAGTGTTATTTAAATATTTAGTGGAGTGGCTGCCTGGTTTTGTCATCACGTACATCATCCATAAGGACACAGGAGAGGACATAATACCAGTAATTGCATAAAAATGCTAATGGTGCAAAGAGGGTTTGATAAAAAATTACCAAATTACCTTGGATTCTGAGGGTAGGTGAGTTTGTCAGCATCTCCCTTCCTCCCACTCTGGAAGTCACTAGGTTGTTTTAATGTAATTACGGCCCAGCTCTGCACAGCTATTGCATAAGCAAAGCCCCAGCCTGCCTGTGCTCCAGCAGAGCTCACTGGGGATGTGCCAAATAAATATCGATGACCTTAGCATAAAACTACACCTCCTGCCACTGGAGCTGAAGCACTGTTCCAGACAACCCAGCGAAGCGGAGAAATAAAACTCTACAGCTCGTCCATCACATTCAATATTATTTTCCTCTAATCTGGTTTTTAGCATGGCAGAAGTTGAGCCTCTACATCAATTGACCTTTGGAGGTCCCTTCCAACCCTAATATTCCATGATCTATTCACAGAATCACAGAGCATTAGCTATTGGAAGGGACCTCGAAAGATCAGCTAGTCCAATCCTCTGGGGATGGGAAGTCCACTTCAGCTTTGGGCAACCCATTCCAAGGTCTGATAACATATTCAGAAAAGAAATGCTCCCTAATGTCCAACTAACCTCCCCAGCACAACTTGAAGCACTTTCCTCTTGTTCTGTCACCAGGGACTTGAGAGAAAGGACCCTCACCTATCTACAACCTCCTTTCAGGTAGTTGTAAAGAGTAAGGTAGTCTTCCCTCAACCTCCTTTTCTCCAGAATGGTAGTATGCAAAACTAGTATCACCACACAATCATATAATATCCAAGAAACACATTAAGACTACAGAAGTCAAACAGCAGCTCAGCCTCTGACACAGCACCAACAGCTCTTCTAGTGGTGTCTTGGCAGGTACCAGCTGCCAGCTGGTGGGGGTGGCAGGAGGGGATTCCTTTAGGGTGAATCATGTAGATGACTACAAAAGTTTGTCCTTACTACTAATCCTGTTGATTTTTAACAAAATCCGAGCTAAAGCATCTAGACAGAGTCTTGTGTAAGAATTCTACACTTACCACATGTCAAGGCAGGTGGAATACTCTGTGGATCCCAGAAGTACATCTGGAGGCCTGTACCACAGCGTTACCACTTCGTTGGAATATGTATGGCTGGGAACGGATTTCGCTCTCGCAAGACCTGTAATATATAAATAAATTAATATTAATATTAATAAATCCATGCAAACAAAGAAACAAAAAGGTTGCTGGATAGTTCCAGTCCTAAAAAGATATATGAGCACACACATAACATGATGGCATGGAGCAAGCATCTCTTCCTTCTGATTCTGAACAAATCAGTTCACGACAGAGCATGGTCGCATCTATCATTCAGTATCTGGCTAAACAGAGCTGTGAATGCTGTGAGGGAATAATAAAAGGTGCTTTTCAAAACAACTAACACACCCCAGGAGAAATGCAAAGACACATCGTGGCATACCTAAATGAAAGACAAATAAACATCTTTATTTCCATTAACTGCTCATCCTTAGGCACTGAGGATCTCTCATGAAAAAGGAAATGAAAAGGAAACTCCCAGACACAGAGTGCAGCAGATGTGATCTGGCTTTTTAGGGGAACCTGAGAAAACCTTTCACAGTTTACACTGCAAACTCAAACCTACTTATTTCAGTTTATATTTGAAAGCAGTAGGGACACTTCTGCACTAGCACTCTCTACAACTATCTAAAAGGAGGTTGTAGTGAGGGTGATGCTGGTCACTTCTCCAAATTACTAATTATAGAATGAGAGGAAACGGCTTCAAGTTGCACAAGGAGAGGTTTCGATTTGATTTAGGAAGAAGTTCTTTAGTGAGAGAGTGGTTGGGCACTGGAACAGGCTGCCTAGAGAGGTGGTGGAGTCCCCATCCCTGGAGGTGTTTAAAAAATGGGCCATAGTCTAGGGTTGAAGGAGACAGTGGGATGAGGACTGCACTTGATCCTGGAGGTTCTATGATTCAAACAAATATTAATAGTGCAGGAATACATCAGAAAATGGTGTGTGCAGAATTCTTCTCTCTCAAGAACTGTACATTGGTAGTGAACCAAGCTCAGATAACACCATGGAAAGCTGTGACACCTACTACAGGTACTTTATTTACAATCATTGTCTTCTGAGCCTGTCAGTCATTTAATTCACATGAAAACACAACTAGAATCTATGTAATGCAAACACATTATCCAAAAAATCTGCCTGCTCCTAATTACTGGCTTCTGACCATCCACTGTCTCACTGGGAACACTGGACAAGTAATGGAAACCAGAAGTCTGTGCTTCTGAGGTCTTTGTGTATCTTCCTAAACAAAGACTTACTCATCACCTTTTCACAAAAGACCCCACGTTGTTACTAGAGCACAAAGTCACACCTTAACACCTTATAAAAACCAAAAAGCAAAGTCCTACACTCAGAAGACTTCACAGAAGAGTGAAGATGAGTCCTTTGCACCTTTATTCTTCATAAATGGGGAAGCTATTTCAGAGCAGTTAATCTCAGTGAATACGTCTCCATAGCAATGATGGCAAATCTTGCCAGGAGATTGCTTTATCAGCTGATTATAGCAATTAGACCAGTGTAGGGGAATAATTTCACTTGTGTGCCACAATTCCATCAAAAAAATTACATTTCAAGTGTGAGCAACTTTAAAAAACAAATAATTCAGATTTCCATCACTTATGTTTGTGCAGCTGGCCACCAGCTTGATGAATAACTTGGCTCAACTCAGGGTTGGCCAGGTACAACCCCAAAGAAGCCAGAGGAGAGGTCTCATCACATGATCTGCAGTGCCTCTGCCTCCAGATTCATGTTTTTGCTTCCAGGAGATCATGAGTGAACAAATGCTCCCAGTTCTAATAAGAACTAAAAAATAATTTGTATTCCTTCCCCAGGGAAACATCAACAAGTCTGAGTTTCTGAGCATCTAGAACCCACCTGATTAACTGAAACATCAAAACATCAGTCCCTGAATTTGTGGCTGTGGACCTAATAGTATGTAGCTAATAAAAATTATGAAAGGATTTGAGAAGCCTGAATTGTGAATTATAGAATCATGGAATCATTAAGGTTGGAAGAAACCTCCAAGATCATCNCCATGGGATCATTAAGGTCCAAGATCATCCAGTCCAACCATCACCCCAACCCCACCCTGCTCACTAAACCCTAGTGACACATCTGTGCATTTTTTTGAACCCTCCAGGGATGGTGACTCCACTCCCTTCCTGGGCAGCCTGTTCCAAACCCTGACCACTCTGCCAGGGAAGAATTTTACCCATGTCCAATCTAAGTCTCTCCTGGCACAAGTTGAGGGCATGGTTTGGGGTAAACTGCCATGATGTTTTAGAACTTGTGGGGTGAAAATGAACTTGCATTTCCATGATACAAAGTCCAGACACGCCAGCTATTTCTGTAGAAGGCAGGAATGAGTTCCCAGTGTCCCATACCAGATCCCATCCTGCACATAAACAACACCCATGCATGTCTGCCAGTTTCTGCTACTTTACCAGCCAGGATGGAGCCCTGCAAGTGCTAGAGTCAGCCCAAGCACAACTTTTCTCCTCTTGTGTGATGATTTTGCATGGAATTAGTCCTGCTGGGACTACCACCCATCCTAACCTCTCATCCATTCCAGGGTAACTAAAGGACATCAATTTTTCAAAGGACACCCCTTTTAAGGCATTCTGCACAACTATATGATGATCTGTAATCTGCTCTTCACTCCCAAAACACCGTGAGAGCCTCCTTTGAGGGAAGCATGAGTGGCATGGTCTAGAGGATCTAGATGTTAGAATTACTGGGTTTTTTTGGACTTAGGTTGGACTGGATGATCCTTCAGGTCTTTTCCAATCTTATCATTACTGTGATACTGTGAAGCTGCTACGTCTGGGTTGTAGGACAAGCACTACTGGAATGGAGAAGCTTAATTTGCAAAAGTCTGTGGAAGCCATATGTTAGCATCGGAGAGCATCACCAAGTTTAAGAGGTGGATGGGCTCAGACCATATGATTTAAGTTGTGGCCAACTGATTTCCTAGTTGGCCACGCAAGACCACTTTGAAAAGTAATTGTCTCAGTGTAAAGCAGGAGTGGAAATAGCTGAGGGAAACACTCACAAAGGCTAAAATTTGGCAGAAGAACATTTGGCACAGTCCCAGTGTTCAGTCGGTCGCTCCCCTCTGTGCACAGCTGGGAGGACCTGAATGAGGTTAATGCCTCAGAGGAGCTGCTTTCTCTGAGGGAGGGAGCAGAGTTTGCTTTCTCTGAATGAGGCATGTGCACTTACAAACACCTTCTCTTGAAGCCTCCAAATTAATGCAAACGTCTCCCATCACATTTAGGGCATGAAGGAAATAGCCTCATCCTTCAGAAACACGTACAGTTTGAGAAGAGTGCTATCAAAATATACATGAGAAACACTGACAAGCTACTGCACCTCTTGTTTTGGTAGTCCAGGTGCAGACAGATGACAGCTACCTGGGTGGGGCTTTTCAGATATTCTTCTGCAAGACAATTTCCTACATATTTTTATACCCCTTTGCACCCTGAAATATGCTTGCTCATGCAAAATGTATTTAACCACATCCCTCAGCTGAAAGCAAACTGAGGAGTAGGATTAATTAGCTCAGTAGATTCAATCACTTTCTTCAAGGGTTCCCTATCTGTTGCCATGACAACACTACAGAAGAGCTACAATCCCATTTGAAAACAGCTCGAGCTTATGGGGGAGTCATCAAAACTTCAAACCTTAATGGCCAGTGTGCATAGAAGCCAGAAGGTGAATGGAGAGATGACCAAGTGAGGACCCAATAGTTACAGATTGCTGCTTTTTTGCCTGGAAAGTTGGAGGAAGGGCTTCCTGACAAGCAGTGATCCCCCTGCAGTTTCTGTGTCTTCCAAAAGACAAAAGGTCAACATATGTAATAGAATCATAAAATCATTAAGGATGGAAGAGACCTACAAGATCACCCAATCAAACCATCAACTCAAGCCCACCATGTCCACTAAACCATCTTCCCTAGGGCCACGTCTACGTGTTTTTTCCAGGGACAGCGACTCCACCACCACCCTGGGCAGCCTGTTCCAATCCCTGAACACTCGTCAGGGAAGAAGTTTTTCCTCCTGTCCAATCTAAACTTCCCTTGGCATAACCTGAGGCTGTTTGCTCTTGCTGTATCACTAGTGACTTGGGAGAAGAGAGGGACCCCCACCTCTCTACACCCTCCTTTCAGGTAGCTTTAAAGAACAATCAGGTCTCAGTTCCCTCAGCCACTTCTCATCAGACCCATCCTCCAGGCCCTTCAACATCTTTGCTACCCACTAGGAGGACACTAGCTTCATGTCCTCCTATTGCAGCCTTATTTTGAAAGAAGGAAGCTGAGCATCAGGTCCAGTTGCTAAAAGTCAGGGTGCTTCAGACCAGCTGGTAGACTTGTAAGTAACTGTGTGGAAAAGTCATGCTGTTTAATGTTCTACAGGCTTCTAATTCTATGGCAAATATTCATCCAAAATGAGAGAATCATAGACTGTATCGGGTTGGAAGGGATCAGCAAAGTTCATCTAGTCCCTGTAGCAAGCAGGAACATCACTCACTAGACCACACTGCCCAGAGTCCCATCAAGCCTGACCTTGAATGTCTCCAGAAATGCTCTGCTACCAGAAAGAATGGCTCTAGCCCTCGTGAAACACCTTTGCCTTTTTTCAGCAACTCCAGCATCATCTCGTTTGTTATCACCTCTTTCCTCTGCTTCCACAACCACCCAGAGGATCATAGGAAGCCAAGGAAAAAGGAGATGCAAAAAAGAGCTCAGCTGTTGGCTTCATATTAACAGATCCTTTCGATTAATTTGACTGAAAGCCATCCCAGCTATAAAGCTGTTTATTTCCCTGCTTTAAAATCCTACAGATTTTGGACACATTTTAAAATGTGTCAGGGCGATTTTGAGGTCCCTTCCAAACCCTAATGATTCCGTGACTCTATGATAAAAAAGGCCACTGATGCTGAACACGAAGCTGAACTGACCAACCCATTTGTTAACTATTAGCAGAAAGAAACACTCTAAAAATCCAGTTCAAATCAAAAATTGGTGTGGAAGTGCCAAGGAAACACGCATATCTTTTCCACTGGGAAAACAAATCTATTCCTGTGGCCTTCTGAATTTGTTCCAACTGTTTGGAAGTAGAGAAATGACAGTGTGGGCATGAAAAAAAAAAGGAAGAAAAAAAATCTGTGAGCATTCACGGAGATGTGAAGATGGGAATGCCAACAGTTCTCAAGGACAGCAAGCAATTGCACATCAAAGACAACTTCTGCATTGCAGAAAAGACCTGGATTCATTATGGTCTTTACTGGATGTACATGCCCACCAGTTAACCCATTTAACCTGGTTTTTCAGATTCTGGATTTTTTATTAACAATCATCTGTTGTCTCACAAGAAAAAAAAAATCTGTACAAAGTGATGCCCTCTGCTCTGGCCAATGTCCTGGCACGATAACACTCCTTGTAATAAAGCTGTAAGTGAGAATGTCAGGGTTACTCAGTCCACAGTGAATTACCAGGTTTGAAGCAAAGAGTTAACAACGTCCGAACAGATGGTTTTAAATTGGGAAGATCTGCAGAGCACAGGGAGGAAGTTTTAGAAAGGACAAACAGGTGAAAAACAATTCCTCACTGAAGATGAGAGGTAATGAGTCTTGACATATTTTAATATTCCTGTGAAACAAAGAAAACTGGGAAGCAGCTATGAAGGAATGAGACCAATACCGGGCAGTTCTTTGAGCTTAAAAGAGAATAATGCAAAATATTTGTGGACTTTCAAGCCATATGAGCTTCTGATGGCAAGAAAGATCACATACCTACATTTTTGAGGTATAAATGTCATTCAGATTCCCCCCTAATAAAGCAAAGACATTCAGAAAATAAAAAGAAAGAAAATAAGTGGTCTAGGGCACAACTGTTTCATGGACAAAACTATGGCAATGAAGCTATGGGTGTCCAACTTGGCAAAATACAACAGTCCGTGACCACTGTACAACTGAAAACAGGACTGCAAGAGTCATTTTTGCATAAGTCCATCTGGAGAAAATTATCATGTTGGCCAACTGCGTCCCCCTTCCTTTGGGTGCTGAGAGGACTGAACACACACTAGATTCAAGTCATTGTATGCAGGGCAGCAGCATCATTTCAACTCTAGGCCAACGCTGTAGTAAACCTGACAGCTGAAGAATTAAGTACAGCTTGCTGATTCACAGCCTTCTAAACAGAAACACAAAAGCTAAGTTTCACTAAGAGTTTTGTGTTCAAACATCTCATCCCAGTTGTTTACACTCAGTGAATTTAGTTCCTTAACTGACCATACAACCCTGGCAGTGACAAGGTGATACCCCAACAAGCACATAACCCTCTCCTCATCTATTAATGGTATCTCCAACTCTGGAGTTAATTTGTGGAGTGCTGGGACACTGATGAAAGACAACAGCCATGTGAACACCGGGATGTTACTGTATGCAGTGGTGTATTCTGGTGGGATACTACAGTTCTGATCTGTCATTTCACATCCAGAGGGACAGTATCTGGGAAGCTGTGATGAAAAGGACATCTCAGGACATGGTCATTAAGAAAAACCTAGTCAAGTACCTGCAAGTTTCTGTACAAATTCCTGGATCAGATGCCAGGAGCTCATCCAGGATAGTTAATTTAACAAGAACAAGGCCACGTGGAGAATCATGTGTTTGAACTATACTAACATCTACAGACACGCTGTAACTTTGAAAAGCAGATCTGACAGGTATTTAGTTTACAAACCAAACAACCATTTGACATTAAAATCCGTGGATCTGAAAAACAGACGCTACATGGTCTGTGTAAATGGCACAATCCTGCAACTACCAGCCACCAGCTTCTGGCCCCTCTCCTGCACAGCCAGTGCCAACTGTCTGCTTCTAGCATCCCAGTCAGACAATCTGTAGGTAAAGGACCAACACTCAGCTGATTTTGGTCATTGCCACGTTAATGCTGTGTTGTAAGCGACAGCTTACATACTTCCTCAGCAGCTAAAACACTGTCTTGGCTCTTCTGATGAACTAATTGATAAAAACATAGAATCATCAAGGATGGAGAAGTCCTTCAAGCTCGTCAAGTCCAACTGTCTCACTCACAACCTCTAACCATGGAACCATCTCCTAAATAAACCAACCTGGCTACATCTTGCAAGTGCCACCACACTGGGACGTGTTTGCCTGCTGGACAGCACCCAGATCATCCAAAACCCATCTGCCTGCTTCAGCTTAAGTCAGAGAAAATTACTCTGGAAATACCACTACAGGCATTGGAGCAAAACTGACTAAACTTAAAAGACCTAAATGATTTCCCTGTTATTTTAAAGCTTTCTGGAATACAATCAAGAACAAAATAGCTAAAGATTTTGCTGCATTTAAAAATTACTTTCACTTAGCTTTGACATTTTAAAGCATTAAGAAGACCTGTGCAAGTTCTGTTGCTCCTGTAGAGTGGTACTATAGAGCAATATCTTACGACAGGAATCTCCGGAGTCCCAGATTCACCTGTTCAATTAAATCACTCCTCAAAACTCATTTAACGTATATGTCATCTTAAATCAGCTGAATCACAGATCTGAGAGGAGAAGTTTTATGTGAAAAGGATTGCAGTATTCTTAGGGCTAAATGATCATTAGACTTGGCATCAGTAATGGGGCATCTGTATCCCTGCAGAGCCACCCAACCAGTTCTTAATTTTGTCACAGAAAAGAAGAAATGAAAGCAGACAATTTCATTTTTAAAAAGCCACATTAGAAGAGCATCAGGGCTGTTGCCTTAACAGGATGATTCTGCAAATATGTGGTTAAAAAGCAAATGTTCCTTGCATAGTGAAACTCTGAAATGAGGCTGCCGGGGCAGCAAAATGGGCCCTGTAAACCCAAATCTAGTCTGTTATGTACAGATGTGAGTTGTTCAAGGCAGTGGAATTTCAGGAATCCAGCTAGTACTGAAACCAATCCACAGAATCACTCTGGTTGGAAAAGACCCCTGGGATCATCGAGTCCAACCATCTACCCTACCTTACAAGCTCAGCCCTAAACCAGATTCCTCAACATGTCATCCAAACGATCTCTAAACACATCCAGGGATGGTGACTCAACCACCTCCTTGGGAAGCCCATTCCAGTGCCTGTTTCGGTGGCGGCAAACCGCATTTGAACAGATCAGTTTGATTCATTCTCCTGTCTTCTTTAATTTAAGGATGCTGGATGTACTTCTCCATTCAATGCTTATCATAGAATCATTAGGGATTGGAAGGGACCTCAAAAGATCATCCAGTCCAATCCCCCTGTCACAGCAGGATCACCCAGACCTTTTGATAAACCCTACTTCTAGATTGTAAGCAAAGGATTCCTGACTGTCATATTACGTATAACTTTGAAAACTTTAATGGTGTAATTTAAACCATCTACTACTGCAAGTTTGCATGTACAGGCAAGTTGTTAATACAGGTGCACACATCCCATTTAGCATCACATGGAATCGTAGAATCATCAAGGTTGGAAGAGACCTTCAAGATCATTCAGTTCAACTGCTAACTCAACCCCACCTTGCCCACTAAACCATGTTCCCTAGAGCCACATGTATGTGTTTATCTAACACCTCCCCATGTTAGTGCAGGACCTGGCACTTGGTCTTGTTAAACCTCTTAGAAGCTGATGGTAACGGTGAGCATGAAGAGACAGAGCGGTCAAAGACCTGCGCGAGTTTCAAGAAGCTAACCTTAAGCATTTGTGTTTACACCGTCCATTTCAGTGTTGCCTTTTTTTCCTTATTTGTATCTATCTATCTATAGATTTATTTATTTATTTGGACTTCTTTCTCCCAAGGCCTACAGAGAGTTTAATGCTGAAAAGTTGATTCAAATTTCCAGCCTGCTTGACGAGTCCATAAGTCAATTAGGACAGAATCAACATAAAAAGCTTTTCCTTTCGGGTGCCTTGCGCACTGTGTCTACTTTCCCAATCCAATCGACCCACTGCAGTTAATAACTGACTTGAAGACCATTTCAAGGCCAGAATTGCAATTTACCCAGAGGGGAAGTACAGCTACAGGAGCAAGTCTAACTGAAAAACATTATGTCTGAATTACTTCAAAACTGCTGCAATAATGAGGATGTATGTTCATGGCTATGGGTGGGAATAAAAGAAAAGGCATCTGAAAGTCTTTTTCTGTTTCAGATGATCACAGAAAAAAAAGGCTGTAATTATAAGCCAAAGGTGAGAAAAGCTGAACTGACCTTGGAGGACAGCTTGGGCACTTTGATTGAGGTCAAGACTGAACCAGCTGTTCTCCCTACCATGTACTGTGGAGGCCAAGCAACAGCTTCTCCTCCACATGCAATGTGGTTGCTAATGTTCCCACATCAACTAGATAACAACCAGCTCCTTCCAGATCTTCCACTTTTAGTATTGGCACCTTCATGTTTTCAGCACCACATGAGGAGAGGCTGAGGCAGCTGGGTCTGTTCAGCCTGAGAGGACACCTCATCACTGTCTACAGCTACCTGAAGGGAGGTTGAAGTGAGGCAGGTGTTGGCCTCTTCTCCTTAGTGAGTAGCGATAGGACAAGAAGAAATGGCATCAAGATGCACCAGGGGAGGTTCAAATTGAATCTTAGGAAAAAGTTGTTCCCAGAAAGAATGGTGAGGCCTTGGAAGAAGCTCCCGGGGAGGGGGTGGAGGCACCACCCCTGGTGGGGTTCAAAAAGCAGGCAGACATGGTGTTTCAGGAGACGTTTTAGTGGTTAGATGTGGTAGAGCAGATGGCTGGACTTGATGACCTTGGGGGTCTTCTCTAGCCTTGATGATTCTATGATGTTTCAACATTTTGCTTGACCTCTTGGTTTTATGGATTAATTATTTGTTAGATATAAAAGATGGCTACAGGGAGTCAACACCTGCACAGCTCTCTGGAAATGTAAATCACCCAGAAGTGTGAAGTATTACTGAGACAAGCACTGCCTGACACCTCTTCTGGCTATTATGAAGGCAAATTGCCACAGGGGATATTCTCATCTTAATGCAGGGAGACCTGCGAGCGTGATTTTCATTTACATCGTGAGTTGTGCATCTATAAATACATTAACATACCCAGCACCATGTCCTTCAGAAAAATGAGAAAACCCTGCATTCTTTATTAAAAATTACCCAGATAAAAAGTACCTGCAGTGCAGTAGGATGAGGTTTGAAATTAGTCTATGGCAAAACAAATGATGTTCTAAATTACAGAGCCATCACCTCTTTCAACTGGTACCTCAATTACGGAATTACTTCCCAGCACGTCAAATGACAGTTTTCTCTTAGTGAACTGGCAGTCTCTGAGCACATCAATCCTTCTCTTTACATAGGAATATTTTTATTCTGACTTGCAATGAATTCTTGGGTAACCCTAACCTTTACTTTCCACACAGCTATTTCCTGTGTAAAATAAATGTGCATAAACACATTAGTGAAAATGATTTCAATATTTGGCATAATTTCCTCATTATATAATGCAGCATGTTCTCTTAGGAAAATACTAGCAAAATTATAATCAGGTCAAAAAAGCAGAGATGGAGAATATTATGGGAATCGAGCAGGGTGGTGATATTTAAAAACTACCACAGCTGTTTTCACCCATAACTGCCATAGCAGAAACAAGTAAAGAAGCTTCAGAACGATAACGTTTAAAACAAAATTCCATGTTGTAAATACAAAGGCTTGTAGCCAAAGTAGTCAGAAGGCTATAAAAAAGCAAGAAGATAAAATGATCTCATGTAACTGACAGGAGAATATGGGCAGTAGAGTAGACATGGCCCTAAAGAACAGGTTTTAGTGGGCATAGTGGGGTTGGGTTGACAGTTGGACTTGATGATCTTGGAGGTCTCTTCCAACGTTAATTATTCAATGATTCTACAACTGAATGGCTGGTTGGTTGGTGGGGTTTTCTCCCAAATCTAAAAAAACCCCTTGTCATTGCTGCCCAGATTTTAAATACATTTGCAGGTTCAGGGGGATGGATGGATCTCTCTCGCACAGACAGGAGATCAGAGTTTTCCAAGGTTTTTGTACAACAGCCTGCCTGACACTGAGGTGGGGAATACAAAACAATGAAAAAAATGATGATTGTAGTAATAATGCAAGATCACAGCCTGCACCAAGTAGGCTGCAGTACAAATTACATCCAAATCCCATGTTGTTCTTAAGTACAAAACAGTGAAACAGATTTTTTATCACAGTTGTTTTAATGGTACCATAACCAACTTCCTTTATTGCCCTTAATGGATAATGAAGATGCTTTTTTTCCTGTTTAAAGGCTCAATGCAATCCTGACTTGTAGCAATGGGAAACTGCATTGAACCCTAAGTAATCTGAAATGTGTTTAACAGGGGGCCCATCGAGTGAGTCACAGCACTCTCCACCTCCTTAATGGTTGTAAAAAAACTTGTTGTTACCAGCCAATACTCCTACACACTGATTCTCAGTGTGAAGCTACTGCACATACTCCAGTAATACTCAAAAAGGCTGGTATATTGGAACAATTTCAATTTCAGCTGTTAAAAAAGCAATTAATGAAGAGTGACAAGGCCAATAATTTAGTGTGTGGCTCTACCTACTATTTAGAATCATAAAGGTTGGAAGAAGCCTACAAGATCATGAAGTCCAAATTTACTATTCGTATGACCACCCAATACATATTTCCACACACATAACATATTAATAACATATTTCCACTTACATATTTTAATACACAATATAGCAATAATACATATTTATAGTGTCACACAGACTAATACCACCAAACACATACTATTTACAGTTAATTACAGAAACAACTGTCTCTATAAAAGACCTGCAAACTAACTCATGTTTGAGCAGCTCAGGTTTCATTTTCCTGGTTCCACTGCTTTTTTTTTTTCCACTTACAACAACGTCACTGGAGTTATCTTAATTTCCTGCTATTTCATACAAATAGAGCCCTCAAGATACCCATTACTGACCTTCCTGGTGGGCATAGGAAAAATTTCATCAGATTTCAAAGGGAGATTGTACTGGATGATCTTTCGAGGTCCCTTCCAATCCCTAATGATTCTATTCTATCAGAGGGCAACCAGCTGCCATCCCTACAAGAATAAACGTCCCAACCTTTATCTTTCTGTGTTCCATTAAGGGAGGGTGTGAGAGGGGTCTGTGGACCTAAACTTGCAGCTAGCTTGTTCCCATGTCTAGAGAAGTCTCTGGTAACAACCCAGAAAGCTTGTATGCAACAAGGGCTGCTATTGAGGCAGCTGAAGCTGCTGTAGGTCAGCTGCAAGAGACCCAGCTCATCCAAATGCCAGTTGGCTGCAGCACCATGGGCTGCTGTAGTGTAATCATTCCTATTGTACATAAACAAATACATATACAAAACACATAAATGATGATCGACCATAAAGCAGCGGCTCCTCAGGCACAATGATAGCTCCTCAGACCAGCATCTTCAAAAACTGGTACCCTGGAGCATTTCCCCAGGCAAACGCAGCCGTTAACAACGCCAGCAGTCCTTCATGCTATACAACCTTTCAGAGGAGTTTTATATGGCAAACCATAAAGCAATTCCTTATGGGATTCTTACTGTGAAAAAAGAACTCTTTTTCTTTTCAAGTTGTCAGCAAAGCTTTAATCATTTCCACGGTAAATGATACAGCAATAGCCTTGTCTCTCGTGACAGATCTCCAACGTGCTCCCCACAGAAAAATCTATATGGAAATCCATGGAAACCTCCTCTTTAATGCTCAGCTGCAATTTTAAACTGCAACTCCATTGAGTGTAATGCTCTTTATTACAAACCTCGAGCCACTTTGCTCCTGCTATCCATTATTAATCGCCCTATCTATCTAGAAAGATGCATGTTTCAATCACACTTAGTTGATTAATTCTTTTAGTGTATTACAGGACTTTATAGCAATAAAACTCTGACAGGGTAAGGCAGGACTTCCATCATAAAGCAGACCTCCAGTTCCTTTCTCATCCAAGATGATCATAGAATCACAGAACCATTAGGGATTGGAAGGGACCTCAAAAGATCATCTAGTCCAGTCCCCTTGACACAGCAGGATCACCTAGACCAAGTCACAGAGTCAGTCTGGGTTAGAAGGGACCACAGGATCATCCAGTTCAACTCCCCAGCCATGGGCAGGGACACTCCACCCTAGATCAGGCTGGGATCCCCAAAGACAACAAAACCTGACAGAAAAAGCTTTGGGGATGGTGGTATTTGGGAGAGTAAAGCAAATACAGTTCTATGAAGTTGTTCATAGTGGGTATCTCTCTAAATATCACTCCTAGAGATGAGGAAGAACAACTCTCTGACTGCAGGAATAAGCAGTAAAGCATCCAAACATGATATTCCGGATGCACCTCCTCACCATGGTTTGAAGATTGGTGTGGTTTGAGCACTTTGGCAACAAAGCACCACACAGCTGCTCCCTCACTTCTACCACCCTTTGGTGGGACAGGGAAGAGAAAATACAACAAAAAACTTGAGGGTGAAGACAAAGGACAGGGAAGACTCACCCATCAGTTATGGTCACAAGCAAAAGACAAACAAGGAGCAAAAAAAGTAAATCTTTCCTGGAAAGTCCCACAGAGAAGGTGGGACTTGTCTCCTACCTGATTGTTATCAGCTGTTTAGGGACTCTGTGATGGAATTTATTAAGTATGATAATCTGAATGCAAACATAACTGCTGAGCCAGTCTTGATTGGTGTTGGCATACACAACAGCTAAATGCCAATAGCTAACCACTGAAAACCAAAACCAAACCAGTAGGGTGTAAGTCACAGGACCACAGATGAAGGAGAATGCACCTAGTCCAACCCAAGAGATTGCTCAATGCTTTGTCCAATCAGTGAAGCAAATGCCTCAAAATCTCTTCAAAGAGCTTCTGTTGCTACTGTCTAAATCATTCCAACACTTCAGATCATTCTGCCTGTGGCCACTCAGAGGCAGCTTCATAGAATCATAAAGGTTGGAAAAGTCCTTCAAGATCATCAAGTTGGTCTGCTCTACTACTCTTAACTGCTAAACCGTCTCCTGAAACACCATGTCTACCCATTTTTTGAATCCCTTCAGGCACGGTGCCTCCACCCCGTCCCTGGGCAGCCTGTTCCAAGGCCTCACCACTCTTTCTAGCAAAAAGTCTTTCCTAAGATCCAATCTGAACCTCCCCTAGTGCATCCACACAGATCCACAGAACATTAGGGATTGGAAGGGACCTCGGAAGATCATCTAGTCCAATCTCCCTGTGCAGCAGGATCACCCAGACTAGTCACTAGGGAGAAGAGGCCAAATGCATAGATGCAGAGTCAGAGATAACATTTATGGCAGAGCTTGCCAGTTCCTCCTCAGAGGTTGGCATGTGTAAGTATTTCTTAAAGGTTCAAAGTGACATTCTGCCAAGAAGCCATCACTGAATGACTTACAGCACTAATTATTAGATGTTCAACATGAGCACAAATCACACACTGCTTCCCTAAATATTTTGATTAGGTTACTAATTACCTGATCACGACTAACTACTGAAAAAAAACCCTATTCTTAATGCTAAGATCTGGGAGTTCGTGCTTCTGTCCACTGCTGTATGGCCATTGGGTGCTGTTTGTTGTCCAGATAAATGTATTTATTCTAGAACCACATCTTGCTTTCAAAACTGCTTAATGACTGTTCTAAATAAATGGCTGAGAGATTTTAACTCAGTAGACATCAAAGGAGAAACCGGATTGATTTGCATACAGCACAGACAGATGCTAAAGCAACGGAACTACTAACCCAAAGCTAAGGACTGGTCTGTGTGGCACCCAGCATGAAGCACAAGGTTTTCTATTCAGTTATGTTTGCTCATGGTGTTACTCATTAAAGGATTTTTTAGATTTATTTCCACTCCAGACTCAACATGGGCAGGAAAAAAGAAATTAGTAGAGAGTCACACAACAGAATCAAAAAGTAGTTCCTGCACTTCGTTTCACAAGGAGAATTCCCACTATACTTTAATTTCCTTTGAAAAATTAATTAGACTGAAAAAATAACGCAGGAATGGAGTTCAAGGACTATTTTTCATCACGACAATTATTCAAGACATGGTCACTCCTATTACATCTCCTCAAGAAAGGCGATTTTTACAGCTCATCCATTTTTAATGTGATAAAGCGTTCCGTTCTCCCTTTTCTTTTGACTGCTGAGCCTTCTCACAAACGTTCACTTCCTAGCAGCTACAGCACAATGAAGAGCAAAGCAAACCACCCTTCATCTGAACAAAGACACTCCCACACAGCGGAGTATCTGTGGCTGGGAGCCCTGCTGTACAAAAACATGCCCACAGTTATTCAAAGATTCCACTTTAGCTGCAGTGCAATGCTCTGGCAGGCATGAATAACCTTTCTTTTACCTTGTTTATTCAAGAACCATGACCCACCACAGTCTGCTTTTAAGTAGTTGATATCCTACACTGAGAAGATTAAATAAGCCTGATGCCAAATGGAAAACGTTGCCCATGCTGCTCATTTTTTTTTTTAAACTTAGGAAACTGTAACCTGAAGGTCTTGTCCTTAGAGACTAAAAGGATTTTTGTATCTATTATGCTGCCAAAGTCAAGACTATCTCTGACAAAAAATTATCTCTTGACAGGTTCCCTCCTGCCTTGAGTGCATTTGAGAGTAAAAGACCCATCTCTCTAATTTCCATACTGCTCCTCGTGTAATTAATCAAAGACACAATCCAAACCGACTTTCTTTCCAAGCACGTTACTGAAAATTAGCCCTTCGTGGGAGAAGAACGTGAGGAGGAACAGGGCTGTGTTTTACATCTTATTTGAGAAGAACCTTTCATACTGGAAAGGTGGAAGATGCGCATTTGTGGAAGTCAATATGCACATGGGGTGCTCCTATTTCTCACACCTGCCATGAAAGAGGTCATGATCCTTCCAACTTTAACCTCATAACTTCTGAGTTCTTCATCTCAGTTCTCAGAAGAGAAATTTAACCCATCTGTTATTTCAATTTGATGAGGTCATGAGCCATGAAAGAAAATGTAACTTAAAAAAAGAACTCCTGAGATGCATAATCTTCTCTTTGTCTAAGGTTATGCAGATGTTTCTGGTAGACCAGGACAGACTTATGAGACAGAAAAAAAGCCTCTCAACAACCCATTAACCTGCCCACTACTATATATTTCTTATCAGTTGTATATACATGTTTAAAAAACAGCTAGACATGGTGTTTCAGGAGATGGTTTAGTGGTTAGGGCTTGTAGGGCAGATGGTTGGACTTGATGATCTTGAAGGTATTTTCCAGCCTAGATGATTGTACAATTCTCTGATCTCTAGACTCTCACAAAATAATACATGAGAGTCAACCTTAAATTCCTGCCAACACCAAGCTGGGAAAATCCAACCTTTGATGTCATCACTGAGATGTTTAGCCTAGCACCACATGAGACAATAATTTCATCAGAAGTCATAGCCTGTCTCTTCCCAGCCATGGAGCCTTAGCAACATACACCATCCCTGTCCCCTGAAACACCCACACCATAGGAAACATTTTACAGATACAAGATTTTGTAGGAGTTTTCAGCATCCACCAAAACTAGAGCAGCATCACCACAAACTCTTTAAAGACTTTGCTATAGGGATATATGGAAGGCAGGTAAGATCAGAGTGCTTTATACACATAAATGATAGGAGAGAACTAGTCATCTCAAACATCACAGCTCATTCAACAGAGCTCGTATTTACTACGTATTTACTACATATTTACTACAAAGCCATCAAATGATTCACCTGCTTCACGTACACAGATGGAATCTCGCAGCGAAATGCAGCGCAGGAATGCTTTTTGTAAGAATACCTTTAAAACACCTCTGAAATTCTCCACATTGTGACATACAGCAACAGAAAATGATATGTAAAACCAGTAAGAGTTTGTAATACTATTTCTTTATTGCCTAGTAATTTCTAATATCCTGTTTCTTTAATTCCCTCACAATCTGAAGGCCAATGGAGCTCTTGTGGACCTGCGTTCCTGTTCCCTTCTCCAGCACAGCAAATACACACTGAGCTGTTAATTGCAGTAGTGCTAATTAAAAGACAAGAAAACATGCCTACATTAACAGTGAAATTGCCAATTAGCACATAAGGCCCCCTCATTACTGCTGCTACTGCATGCAATGCAATGCCCAGTGTGGATAGCAGTCATAAAAATAAAAGGCATTTTTTAAAAGCCGATAGGTCCTGCTTCCAGCTTCCTTCAGAAGTTCTGCTACAATCAGGAGCTGAGAAATCGACCCACAGGAAGGACAAAAACATTCCTACAACGTTCTGTAAAAACCACCAAAGAAAAACACTGCCATTTTCCACATCTGGTCTTCAGAGGAAAGAGTGGAGCCCACAGAAAGTGGCCTTAAAAAATGAAATGCCACGAAGGGTAACATTTCAGCAATTTCCACTGACTTTATGCTCCACATACCGATTCCTATAAAGGGACTAAAAGCAATCCAGGTAATCCTAGCGCCCTTTATTCTTTACAAGGAGTATTTATTCTTACATCCTTTCTTAATGAGCATTTAATGAAAGTTAATCCAGATCTCCACAACCCTAAAGACATTCCATAAAGTCATTGTGCTCTTCATATTGTCTGCATTTCCTTCAGTTTCTATTTTTAGGTTTCTATATTAATAATAGGTTTCTATTTTTTAATTTTTTTTTTCTTGTTAATAGTTTTTAATTCTAATTCTGAGAACTCATGATAAATGAAATACTTTCAGTATTGGGAGTCCTGGGAGAACTGGAGTATATATTTGGTTCTCACTTGGCTCCTTTTAATCAAGCATTTTGTTGACCATAATCAATTCCTTCGCTCAAGAGAAAAATGTGCAATTATCTACAATGAAGAAGGTGTGTCTAAGGAATAGGGTGGGGGAAAGAGAAATCAATGGAACCATCTGTCTGACATTCCTACAACATTATAAGAGACTTGTAATTAACTGCTTGCCTACCAAAGTCTGCCAGCTTTAACTCCCCCGTGTCACTGATCAGAAGGTTCTGTGGTTTCAGGTCCCTGTGCAAAATGTAACGCTGGTGGATGTAAGACAGTCCTCGCAGCAACTGAAATAAAAATAACTGGAAAAGAGGGGGACAAAAAATGACCTCTGTTAATATTTTGCATATAACCACAGGTGATTTCTACCCGATGTGCAGGGTGATGGCACATTGCACCAACGTGTCAGAACTCCTCCCACCCCAACTGTAACACAACAGAATTTCCAGCTTTGCAAGGTCTAATCCCAGCCTCCAGCCCTACGACATCAGCGACTGAATTTGCCTACTTTAGAAAGAACAAGAGCAGGACAACCATATGCAGAAGGCTCCATTTCTTCCAATTTATAATTATATTCCCCTTACCCCTATGGCCTGAAGAGATTAGGTGGTAACCTGAAGACAGATGTGTATCTTCACTAACCATAGGAGACAACAGTACAGAATGGATAGGTATGGGGAGATAAATCTGGGGGATGGGGCACTGGAGCTAAAACAAAAGAGGAATTAACAGGGTTACAATAATGCCTGTGTACCCAAGGAAATCTGCAAGTATAAGTTTGCTCCTTTCAAGTATTTTTTTAATGGGAGTTGCTTATGTATTTTTCATTAGGAAGGAATAATTCTCACTGAACCCAAAGACTGTTTTTGAAACCTACTTATAATGGTCTTGAAGGTAAAAATCCAGACAGGAACCTAACTGATTCTTTTAACCCTTCAGTGGACTTTACAAACATTTTCCCTAGAGCCATTGTATGTTTTTGTCATTCACAATTATGAACAAAAAGCTGGCTGACACAAGATCTTTTGTCCTCCCCTTTTCATGCCTTCTCCCCTCATCCTCCTGCATCCTTTTTGGCACCTGCTATCAATGGCTGCGATACCTTTGTGGGTTTTGTCAATGCAAAGGGTAAACAAACGTTTCCCAGGATGTTCTTCTGCAGTTCTAACAAATCTCTCCTCATATACAGACCCTTCTGCAGTTCTAACAAATCTCTCCTCATATACAGACCCCTCCTATTGCCCAAATGTTTTAAGAAATACTGCAAATTCCATATGAGAACATGACAAGGCACACGGGGGATTCAGGAGTGCCCAGGACCTCATGCCTCAGTAGCCGGTGAAATGAGCTCGCTGAGAAAATGTGGAAACCACTAAGACATGGGAAAAGTCAACCCAGGCACCTAAGAATTTCTAATTAACTTGCAACACAAGAATCCTATTTAGTGACTGCTGAAGTGAGGAGACATTATGAAAAGCGTTACAAAATCTGATTAGAGACAAGAATAAAGGCTGACATGAAAAAAGCAGAAATGTCATGTTACTGGAGTTAAAATGAATCTAATTGCATTTCATTTCTTCCCTGACTGCAGACACAATACACTGGATGTTTAGCATTTAACCAGCACACAAAAAGCCAGATCCATCACCTTCTTGCCAGGGCTGGTTCTAACAATGTGCTGAGGAAACCCAAGAGCAAAATACAGAAATATAAGAAAGAATAGCAGGAAAGTCATAAGTAACACACACATTCCTTCTTGTATTGTGGTTAAAATGGAACTCATGCTGCACACAACCTATTTTAATAAAGGCAGGAAGCAAAACCAGCTTTCGTTCCAGCCTTACAATATAAATCGAATTCTATTAAATTGCTTCAAAATACTGACTTTAAAAAAAAAGTAAATTGAAAGATTGGTAAAATATCCAGTTTGCTAGGCAAAACCAACGATATTTAACTTATGAAATTATTATAAATATACAAATAAATTTTAATCATGCTATTTTAAGGAACTGTAAACTTTGTCACTCCAAATTTGTTTATTGGTGTAAGCTTTCATTTGGATTTAATGCAAAGTGTCACATGACACCGCATGATGTATTAAAAATACTCCAACAATTTCACAGCTGAGCAAAATAAACATCCTCTCTTCAGGACAGCTTTGGAAGGCAGTTTTATTCTAAATTCGTGGGCACGCTGTACTCATGTTCACTGAAGCCAATTAATTCATTCACATAGGCTGTATCAATTATTCCTCCTTGGAGGAAGATCATGGATGAGAAGGGGAAAAAATGTCCCTGAATTCATTACAGCCATTGCTCAGTCATTGTTCTCTTACTTTTTTTTCCTCTTCACCTTTGCTTTCATTTTGTAATGTAATGTGAGAAGTCTTCAGTGAAAACGCAAGCAGTGGGGTGTTCTGCAAACCACAGACCATTTGGGATTGCTTGGGAAGAGAGACCACTTAAAGAAGCTCCCCATCCCAAATGCTTGCCCACTCGACAAAAAAAGAAAGGACAAATTGGGAAGAACCATTTCTTACTACCACCTTCCGTGGCCTCTGAATGCCACGGAAGATCTTGAGCCCTTCTCACACAACTGAGCTTACCAGCTGAACACTGCCACAGGCCATCCCAAACCCATCCAAAGGGTGAGACTGATGGCAGTAACACTCTCAGATTTGGATTCAGAAAGCTCTGGTAAGTCTAACAATAAAGGGGGATATTCCTGCATGGGTATTCTGTGTAGAAGTCTAAGGTGACTCCACATAGCTTCTTTCAGTTCCCAGAGATGGTTGGGAGCTTCTGGCAAGGGGTACTGGGGCAAGTGAGAAGCAGAAAGAAACTCACCACATGCACAGGGAAATGCTCCAGAAAATACATGGTTTCCACGCAGTGTCTGCTGAGGCACCATGGATGGCAGTGACAAGGATGCTGCCCAAGAGAACAGGCTAATCAAGTCTTGGGGGGCTTTTTTAAGTCAGCAACTGCCTCCCTGACGGTGCAGAGGGATTTCTGAATGATTTCCTGTAACTAAGTTCCCTTATTACGTGTCATGTTGTGGGACTAAAGGACTAGATGCAGAAGCAGAAAGCTATATGCAACCTTTTTTGTACCAAAGATGCACAAAACTCTCAGCTCTGCTCTCTCTGCAGCAAGAGACTACAAATGGAGCTGAAAAACCCAGAGCAGAAGGGTTGGAAGGGACTTCCAAAGATCACCTAGTCCAATCCCTTTGCAACAAGCAGGGACAGCTCTAACTCGATCAGATTCCCCAGAGCCCCATCAAGCCTGACCTTGAAAGTCTCCAGGGATGTGGCCTCCACCACCTCTCTTAGCCAACCTATCAGTTCAGAAGAAAGCTGGAAGCCAGACTGGATAATGTGCTTGTCCTTCAGCAAGGTTCTACTGCTATATTAGCATCTTTCCTTTCAAAAAGTCATATAAAAATACTGCACAAGTGTATTATTACCCCTAAGTGATCAAATATAAAATACAGTAAAAGAATCCCACCCTAGGACACTCCACCTCATGCTTCTCCTTACTGTCCAGGGGATATGACAGGATTCTGTGACTTAGTGACTATTTACAAAAGCAAATACTATTAAACAAATCCCCTCAGTGCTGCCTCACAGCCTTGGATATAAACACAACTGAACACGGTGTTCGGATACGTTTGGGTTGAGTAGATGGTTTTAACCATTAACACAAGAAAGAACTGCCTGGTAATGTGCATTAGCACAGAAGCAGTGAGAAGTGTCTCTGTGTAGCTCCTGCTAGGATGTCAAAAGCTCAGACACAATCTTTTTTACCACTACTGCTTTCCCATTCTTTTCCCTCCTCCCAACCACAATAACCCCCACAAGATAAAATCCAGCTTTTCACTTCTCACAATGTCCTGAGGAAATACTTCACTTTTTAGGTCAAAGCTTTGTAACTAGAGTCTCTTGCTTCAGTTGTCAGAAGAAGAAATTCCAGGAACAAAGTGTTGACTTCAGATGAATTAGCATCCCTAGGAATAAAGGATCCTATCTGAGTAAAAAATGGTTAGCCATTTGAATCAGCGTGATTTCCATGACCGTAACAAGCTTTATCTCCATAAAAGGTTCTCTTGTCTGACCTCCCTGGAACCAAGTGAGTTGTCTCCAGAAGAAAGTTAAGATAAATTCACTCCAAACCACATTTTGTAACGTGCTCCCATATTCCTGACACAAGAGTTTTACCAAAGGCAATGTCACACACAACACAGCCCCTGGGAACGCTCATCGTATCATCACGTCACTAAAAAGAGACACCTTCTGCCACTTGGTTGCAGCACAGCAGCAAAGATACGGGTTAGAAAGTCTTAATTTGATAACTTTCCCTCTCTTTGATGTTATTTTTACCCTTTCTTGTCCCCTCTGGGTACTATACGGTCGTTGGCGAAGAGGAAGGTGTGCTTAATTAACCAAATAGAGACCCTTTCTTATGATGACTCAGAGTCAACCGCTTATGTTCAATAAGTGGAAGATTCCTTCAGACTTGTTCTCCAGAATGGCAACAGTAAAAATACACAAAAATCATTTCAATATCTTTTTCTGCCTTCCACCAATTCATTCCCACGCTGAACTAGATCAAGGTGGCAAGTGGTGCCTGATCAATGTGCAAAAGGGCTCTCTTCATCACTACGGTATTTCCATGGGTTTTGCCTTAAGTGAACCACGTGGAGTACACAGAAATTAAATCTTAGGCACACACTAGGACAGGAAAGGGCCATTTTCCTAGCATGGATGTTAGCACGCTGATAGATTCTGCCTTTAGAGTTGTCCATATTACCAACTTCAAGTCTGTTGTAAAGCATGCGAAACGCTGATGCCATATTTAACGTCTGACACCTAAAAACCTTCTGTACGTAACCAGAAACAAAAGATGACTTCACTCTGGCACAACGTTATTCTGCCTGCTGTACACCTGTTTGTTCACTGAATGAGAATGGAAAACAGTGGCTTCCCAACCCCGTGAAACAGCATTGCTTCTCACTTAGCACATCTGTTGAAATAGTCTTTTAATTCAGCTTTACTTCAGCAGCATCATTAACTGCAGTGAGTAGGAAAGGCTTCAAAAGCATGACCTTAGTTAGCCTTGCTTCCAGTAATGATCAATAAAATGGAAAAGACTACTACAGGAGGTATTGATTCACCTTGGAGAAAAAGAGCATTTCCACCAAACTCCAGGGAGTCAGTGGCAGGTAAAACAAGATGCAAGAAATGTACTGTTGTGCTTCCTTGTCCAATATGTGTGCAGCTAAGTCTGCAGAGTCAGCCTTTTGGTCAGACACCTCCAGTCACACACAGGCACTCACATCCATAGCTCTCCCTGCACCACGAAATCTCTGGAAGTGGTCAGCACCAGGTTGAATGGGACTTTGGGCAAAGTGGTCTGGTGAGAAGTGTCTTTGCCTATGGCAGAGGGGTTAGAACTGGGATGATCGCTGAGGTCTGTGCTAGGTTAGGAAAACAGCTTCTGGGTAGCACCTTTCCTTTCCTCTTCTTTTCCCAAAAAATAGTATCTTAGGAGCAGAAAGAAAACCCTCTGCCCAGATAGGACTTAACTGCTGTTTGGATCTAGCTAATCTTTTCCTTAATGTGATCTCCTCACACTCACTGTGAAGGAGCCTGAGAGACCCAGGTAGGGGAGCTCAGGGAAAGGAGTCTGTGATCGCTTTACAGAGGGGCTAGAGGTGTTCCCAGGTGCCCTGCACACTGATAAAAGATGGCTCAAGGGAATGAGCTAGAGCCTTTTCCCTTGGCTTCCTTCCCTGGAACCTGCCCCTAGGCTGCCCTATCCCAGCTGTGCCTGGCCTTGGCCCTCTTGGCTGTGGCCAGGTTGGAACACCGCACTAAGTGTGGCGGCGGGCAGAGGATGGTGGCAGCATGTTCTGCTTTGCCACCAAACCAAGCTGTGCTAAACTGAGCTGTGCTGACAGAAACCCCTTCCCTGCACACGCCGTGAGGCTGGCCGGGGTAGCGAGAAACCACCGATGATGATTCCTCCCTGCATCAAGTGAAATGAAGCAAAATAACCCTGGAGACGTCAGACGGTGAGATAACTTTAACGATGGAGAGCCCAAAGCGCAGAGGAGGAGGAAGAAGGTCCCTGCTGGAAGCAGCTACGTGGCCACTGCCATTGTGTGGTTGCCCCTTGGCCAGTCATGCAGCTGTTGCCATCTTTGATTGATTAAACAGCAGGAGGAGAAACTGTTTGTCATTTTGCCTCTGAGAAAACTGGGGATGCTTTGAGTAAGCAGGAGAATTGAGCTGAAAGGACTCTTGAATCTTTAGCAAATTGCTTGGGAAAAATGGGAGAGCTGAGATGGTATGGGGTGGCCCTTCTCCTTGTGCTGTTAAGTGCGTGCTTGCATGCATGCCCCCTGCCCAGGGACCCTGGCTGTAAAAAAAGACTGCTTGCATAATTCTTTGCTCATTTTTCTGAGAAATGTATGTAATAGCTACAATAGAGGTTTCTGGTTTGTGTGTTTTAACTTGCTTGGGCTTTTTCTTCTTTCTGTACATAGTTATAGATTTAATAACCTTTTGTTTCCCTAAGCTGCTCCATTGCCTGATAAATTCTGCCTGCCTTTCTTTCTGTTTCTGTTTGGTTTTAACCCTTGATGGGTCCCTTCCAACTCCATTCATTCATTCATTCTCAGCATAACTGAGACCTAAAAATCAGAGCATCTTTTCAGATGCTGTGCTTCACTAGCAAGCATATGGGTTTATATCTTACTAATATGGAAAGGAATAAACGAACATTGCAAGAGATTAAGTGTCAGAGATTTCACCATTCTAATTGGAAGTGCAGGTCCCTTTTTATAGTATTAAACCTTGGTTTAATAAATCCAACGATTTGATCGTATCTGATTTGGGATTTTTCTTGGTTCTTTTTTAACTTAGAGTGCTATAAAGTTGACTGATCTCTTCTTGAACATGTTGCACAATAAAAAAATGATGTGGCATCCCATTACATTTTAGTAATTCCTAATAATTACACTTCTTGATATTTTAAGACTGAAACTAGTTACAGGGCATTTTGTTGAAATGTTATCCTATTTCTAACGGAGATTATTGGTCTGTCCCAGGAAATTCAATACCCAAATTTCACTTCCACATGTGACCTTGTCAACTCATTTTCTCTGCCTCAGTATCACAGTGACAAAACACACTTTTGAACATTGTGGTGGGGGTAAGGCTTAGTTGTTTGAGGCTCTGCATTCAAAATATCCATTAGTTATTCAGAGAGGACTGCAGTGCCCTCCTTGCTAGGAGCAAGGATAGTTCGGAATTGAAACGGGCAAGAGCTGAAGTCTTGAAGGCTCCTGGAGAAAGCTAAATATTTCAGTTCCCTGCATGCAGAGCTCACAGATTTCTGCCTATTTCTTCTCACCATGTTTTGGCCCTGGGGACAGAAAAGGTGCCCCAGGAAAAGAACAATCAGAGCAGCAATATCAGACAGATTAGGAACAAATTGGAAGTTCCTTCTCATTCTGGCCACATTAGACAACAGGAACCTTCCAAGTTGCCTGAAGTAAAAGATTTTGAGAGTGATTAAGAGACAGAGACAGTTTTTGTCTGTCTGACAAGCCTGTTGTCTCTCAAGCTGGTGTTTCACAGATTGAAAAACAGTGGGTTGGAGGCAAGTGTCTTATTACTTTGTCAAAGATTGGTTCATTGAGTCAAATGCTCACGCAAATCAATACTAACTCTAATGCTGCAAATAGAGGGGAAAAGGGTAGAGAGGAAGAAAACCCAAGGAGGCTTTTCCCAAAAGACTACAGCTATTTCAATTAAAAAGCAAATCAGCCTTCATGAATAGATTTATGTTTAAAGCAGGAATGCAGCAATGCAGGCTGGCAGATGCAAGCCTGTGCTCCACTTTTTGTACCAGTAATAAGAGGTACAGAAAACAAATTCAACGACACAATAAATGCATCAAAACATAAAGATGAATCTATTTGCATTTACTTGTAATAACATGGGATAAAAAATGCTTACATAATTATTTGCTAATTTTTTCCTCGGAGTGTGTGTAGTGGCATTACAACAGAAGTTTCTGGTTTGTGTGTTTTAACTTGCTTGGGCTTTTCTTTCTGTACTTAGTTATTGATTTAATAAACCCCTTTTATTTCCCGAAGCTGCCCCATTGCCTGGCAAATTCTATCCGAGACCGCAGCTCAAGGACTGGCTGCCCTTTTCGGTTTGGTTTTAACCTGGGATGCCTTGGAACTGTGGATTCCAACCAAAATCCAACTGTCATCACTGGATATGTCTAAAAATCATGTAGCTAGGAAGTTTCAGGACTTGTTTTATTGGTGGGCTTGATACAGATGGGTTAACAGTGTGACTCAATGATCTTGAATGTCTTTTCCAACCTGAACAGTTCTATGATTTTCACAGAAAATGCACAAAAAGAAGATACTCAAAATTTGAGTTGTGAATTTCTAAAACAAGAACCATTTATGGACAGCTGCAAACAAAGGCTCAGGAGAACCAAGAAGATAAGTCTGGTGGAGATGGCCCACTACCAGAGAGAAGGAAACATAAATCCAAATGATCATAATTAAAACAGATCACTGGCAGATCAATTAGCTGCTGTGAGAGTTCCTGCTATAGGAAGCAATCCAGATGTTTCAACTGTGAGTCCAAGAAGCATGAACTAAAGGCATCAGCAGCAGTAGGAAAGAAAGCCAAGAGTACAGATGTCAGTAGTAGAGACCAGGAGAAACAGCATATGGGAGAGTCAGGAGCAAGTCAAGTCCCTCCGTTTGCCACAGCACACTCCAGCTTGGCAAATGCCAAACTGTACAAACCTATAAATCCACTCTTGGCTCCAGCTGTGTAAAAGGCTGCAGCAGTAGCTTCCAACAGAAACACAATTCCATGTGGGACTATGTATTTAAGTTTTATTGCTTGCCTTCAGTATCAGGAGAAAATGAGAAAGACATCTTCAGAATCAGAAGAACAGAAGCTGAGGCTGTGTCTGCTAAACAAGGACTTAATGATCTCCTTTTGTCTCTAACGCTGTCCACAGCACATTAACATATAGTTCCAAATTAATGGGAGACAGGCAGGCTTGTTAGCTACCAAAGATGCACACAGCTGTGTGTTTGGAGCTGATGGATTTTGAGCATTCTATGCATCAAACCAAAAAACGTCCCTTCCAGCTGCTGAAGTACCCAATCATATTCACGTCACCACGATTCTTGGTTTAATAATCTCATGGAAACACGTTTTAAAAACAACATCTCAGCTTTACACAAACTCTTTGAAGGGTTTAAGACCTGATGTTATCTGTAAGTTTGGAATCTCCACTCGTGAATTAAAAATCATTACGTGGACAGATACACATCACTAAAAAAATGCTAAATCTAACTCTTCAGGAAGCAATATGTTTGTTTGCTTAAGTGGGCTGCCCCAAGACTCCTTCAACTGCCAATTGAGACATTCTTCTTGATACTTGCAAATGCTTGTAATACTCTGCTTACCCTTTATTTAAAATACTGAAGTGACAGCAAATAGCCTGCTTGAAAGCCAAAGAAAGGCGATGTCAAGCGTGGCACCCAAGGGGACAGCAATATGTGTGTCCATCAAAGTAATTTGGATTTTATTCTATTTACAATTCTTTATCTAAGAGTAAAGCCTGAGGGAACAAGCATTGTCTTTAGCTGGGCTACATGGAGAAAATTCACTCATATAATTAGGCTGAAGATATTCCACAGAAACCAAAATAGAAGCAAATAATAACCTTGTCTCTGCATTCCAATGAAGGACTGTTTTATAGGTACTAACATAGAATATTCTTTTTAGAAAGAATGATGTGTGAGTATATGGCTTTGTATTTAAAATAGCTGGAACCAAGCCAGAAAGGAGCATCCATCAGCAGGCAATACTCTCCTCAAGAACAAAACTAAAAGGCAGGGAGCCTTTTGTCATACTGGGAGAGCATCAGTGACTTAATCCCATAGGTTAGCCCCAGAGAGTCAAAACTCATTTATTGCTACTGAGATAGAATTGCTCAACTGGACTTTTTAAAAAATGGATTTAGGGATCACATAACCAGCAATTCTGAACAACACCAGCTAGAAGTCTGACTGACAATGAAATTCTCAAAAGACCTCCAGCAAGAAGGGGCTGGCATGAAGACAGGGCTAATTAACACGGCTCTGCACAACCTTTCAAAATTAGCTGCAGCTCCTGATAGACAATTCTAGTCCATAGGCTAAAAGCAAAACAGGTGACAAAGTCTCTGAACCACAACTACGTGACTGGATGAACTGAGTACAGTACACAAAAACGTACCGTGTAGTACACCTCTTTGCAAGAAGGGAGGAGCACAGGCTTTTAGCTTTTCATCCTGGTGAAGGTCTGAGTGCTCTCAGTACCCATGACTGAAGAAGTCACTCAGGCTAAGGAGGTAGTTTTCACTCATAGCTTTGAAAGCAGGTTTTTACTGGAAAACCCTAATCAGGGTGATTCAGTTTTAAAAGGGCAAGACCTCAAATCACCAAGTTAGCTTTTCGAAGAATCATTAAGGCTGGAAGAGACCTCCAAGATCATCCAGTCCAATCATCAACTCAATCCCACAATGCCTGCTAAACCATGTTCCCTAGGGTCATAACTATGAGTTTTTTTAAGCCTCCTGCTCCTTGGGCAGCCTGTTCCAACCCCTGACCACTCTGTCAGGGAATAAATTTTTCCTAATGTCCAATCTAAACCTCCCCTGGCAGAACTTGAGGCCATTTCCTCTGGTTCGATCGCTAGTGAATTAAGGAAATCCTTTTCTGCTGGCCTGGCAAGACATCTACTAGGTACATATAAGCCATTTTCATTAATACTATTTAACAGAACAAAAATAATTGCAATTGCCCAGTGGGATTGATCATGGTAAAAGGCTAGTTTCATCTGCTTCGATTTCCCAATGGGTGGACAGTTGCACTTCATGAGCTTGAAGGTCTTTTCTAACCTTGATGGTTCTATGATTCTCTCAGGTTTTTTTTTTACCAGTTTCCCTTTAATTAATAATCCTGGACTGTAGAAGCTTGGACTAGCAGTACATCAGGACTCACTTGGCTACTCAAAGGCAAACATCTAATATGGCCATAAGCATCAGAAGGGTTGCTGTTGTTAGATGGTAAAGAGAGCATCAGGGATAGACGTAGCAAAATTTGAAAAGGAAAGACTGCTGCTGCAGTTCCTTTCTTTTAAGAGACAGGAATCTCATGATTTAGAGGAATGCCACATTAGCAAGCCCAATTATCCATGTCTGCCAATCTTCTTCAAAGACAAGCTCACTGGGCTCCTACTCTACCAAGAAATAGTAGTTACGTGAATTATGTCTGCTCAGTGGGGAACAATTACAGTTACAATGATCACTGCGTGTCAGATCTCTGCAGCCTTGGAGTAGGTCTTACAAATCCAAAGCAGCATGAAGAACATTCAAAGGCAGACTTAGCTGATCCCAAATCTCAGAAAGTCACAAGTAAAAGTATCCACACAGGGAAATGAAACACAAACTCACTATTTTAACAGCACAGTCAGCACATGAAACTCTCCTCAGGAAACTGAGTGGTGAAGAAACTCCGAATTCTACTGGCCAAAAGTAGGTCCCGTCTCACCCATGTTTAGCCATTTCAAAGAGCTGCTCTCTGTCGTCGTGATGCTGCACTGGGAGGAGACCCATAGGCTTTCCTTTTCTATGCAAGCTAAACGCCTGGGTGACTGTCTTCTGCACTTGCAAGGTTGCTATCTTGCACCATTTACACCACAGATTTTCGAAATAATTATAGTTTTAGTAGTTTGGCCAATTAGTAAGCACAGTACAGGAACTACAGTAAGGAGGAATTTTGTGGTTTGGCTTTTTTTTTTTTCAGATGATAGCCATTCTCATGTGATTCAATGTCTTGCAGGAGCCACTTTTCAGCCAAAGAGCACAGAAAATTAATCAATCTGCGCTGTAAAACGAGCTGATGTGCAGTGGTGATCAACTACCATAACCACAAAAAAAGAAATTTTAGCTCTTTTAAAATTATTCTCTTTTCTTAAATCAAACAGACCTGCTGAACGTTCTGGGAAAGCGATATTTCTGTTTTGCCATTTCATTCTTTCTCAATTTCAGTCAAAGTAAATAACAGTATAAAGCTCTCAGCATGACAAACGAAGATTTAGACACTCACAAAGTAGAACCACAATAGGGCTGGTGTCAAAGTGCAAGACAAGTGTAACAAATATCACCCGGGTTATCTCTACACACACGACACATTTGTGTGATTGGCTTCCATTTGATGCCAAAATCACTTGGCTGGCTTCCCAGAAAAGCACTGGATCAAGTTTCTACCCATCTTTCCATTAAATCCTGCTAATAAAGCACCTCCTTCCTGCAGGGTCATTCTTCGTATCTACCTTAGGAGGAAAACATTTCTTTAAAGTGACATCAACTATGAAAATGTTTCATTGAAAGTGAGCGAAAACACTAAATGTGGGTTTTGGTTGCATAAAAAGCAGTGCATTCAGGTAGTATAATTCCTTACAGCTCCCTAAGTTCAGTGAACTGACAATAACTTACCTCACTGAAGCCTAAGTCAAGTCTACTCTGGGGTTTTAGGGGAGTATTGTCTTAAGAGCAACTGTCTGAATGTGGAGAGGAGTTACCAACACTATTTCCTCACATATTCTGGCTCTGAGTCAATTTTACAGCCCTCGCAAATCCTTCTGTGGCAATGTTCAAAAACTTGCATTTTTAATACATTCAAAAAGAAATCATTTTAAAATCTAGTACACATGCCAATCACACCCCCTTTAGCTAATGACCTCTTTCTGCGCAACAAATGACATGACATTTCACACAAAGTCGCGGCTACTGGATCCTTTCTTGGACTCTTACCTTCACATTTTCCGGATGAAGCCCTCCAGGGTGTTTGTCCATGTACTGACATAAATCAGTGTGCTACAAGAAAGTCAGATGGAAAGAAATGTATTAATATCTGTAGGGCTGCAGCAATAAATATCCTTCTACTTAGGACTGGGCAGAGCAAATGGAAAAGAAAGTGATTTTCCACTCACACACACTCACAATCACTCTTGTCCCTTCACTCCATTTTCTTTACCAATCTTGGTAACTTGACCAATATGAACATTCACCAAATATCAATTCTTTCTTAAGGTAAAATAATTACTTGGATTTTAGTTTCACTTTATATCTTGTAAAGAAAATATCACCATCAGCACCAGAAAGGTAATAGCTGGAGAGAAAGAGGAAGAACCTAAAGAGAGAAGCTCAGATGCTGCTCTCATCATTCACATTAAAACGTTGCTTTTAAATTATAATAATACGGTGAATCTAGGTTATGGTGGCCTAGAAAACACACATGAAAAGCACTGCATATCAGAAAACTGCATGATAAAAAGCAAATAAGCATATGTTGTACACATTAACAGCTATTAATTACAGCTACTTTAGATAGCAGCCTCACCGAAGACTCAAACCTTAAACTTTCACTTTGTAGTTGCATATTTTCCCTTCAAATATCATAAACTCTCTTCAGAAAATAAGCAGGTTTGCAATGTAGAGTTTCATGTTATTTTAATGTATGTTTTGGTGCTTTTATTATGGAAACACTATTTTCACTAATTTGTTTCCCTGCATTTTTGCAATCTCTTGCCAGTCAGCAGCTCACTTGCAGGGAAGGGACATGTTGCCTTTCTGCTTTGCTTGAACAAATCACATTCTGGAATTATATTTGGAATAAAGAAAGTAAAACCATGCACTAAATTAACCCACAAAACCTCAAAGACTGACTCTGCCTTCCACTTTTGCAGAGTTGTGTGGATACACAGAGAAGTTCACATTGTCTAAGACAATAAAATCACACTTAGCCACTACTGGAACATTTGAGCTTCACTTCTGAAGTCATAAACTATGAAAACAAAACACATCAAAAATGGACAAGTTATCCTTCAGCACGTGTAGAATCACTGAAACATTCAGGGTGGAAAAGACCCTTGAGCTCATCAGGTCCAACAAATAACCTTGGACCAGGTCCACATGTATCCACTTTTGTCTTCTTTTACTATATCAGCACCAAGGAGTCATATTTGAACAGGGTCATCTACTACCCTGGGAAGAACTAACAGACTGAGTATTAAACCCAGCACCAGAGCCTGTCTCCAGCAAAATACCAGCTGCAATATGGGTGATGGCTGGTGTCAGCAGGTTTGGGATATTCCTCCTACTTTAATGGGTTTTCTGTTATAGAAGAGAAGAATCAGAGTGGTCAGCTAACGGTATCTTCTTGAACTTAAATACCTGCACCTGCAGTGCTTAGGAGAATTTTTATGAAAAGCCTGAAATGTCACTTTAGAAAACCTAGCAAGATAAAGTACACTGCTGATCCATCCTTGGATCCACCCATTGTGGCCCCCGAGCTCTGGCTGAAGGAGAATCATCATTTCCCTGCTGTTCAGTCTTTTCTAAGTGACAGATAACCTGACAAGTGGGAAATTGAACTGCTTGTTTCACCTTCTACTGATTTTTATGATTTATAACCAGTCAGCTAACAGAAAGCAGACAAGAGGAAGACAAAAGAGGCTGCACAGGGAGGAGGTTGAGTCACCATCCCTAGATGTGTTTAAATACGTGGTGCTTAGAGAGCTGGTCTAGTGGTGACATTTGTAGAGCAGGATTATTGGTTGGACTTGATGATCTTCAGGGGTCTTTTCCAACCTGAAAGATTCTATGAAAATCAAGGCTACTTTGTAAAAGTCCCTTCCCTGAAGCCCCAGCAGTGCCACTGCCCAGTAGCTCCTTTCCATTCACCACAAGCATGATAAAACATCCTCTTCAGGGTCACATCATTAGGAATACCACTTTTTTAATGTTGAAAACACCTGTAATGAATTCTGAGGAGAACCCCACTTTCTTCCACTTATATTTCAGTGGTTATTTGGATGCATTTCCTCCATGCTTGAACATGAGTGAACTCCAATAGATGGTCTTGTTTGTCCTGCATCATTTGTTTCTCCTTCCTTCCCCAAAGACCAGGACAACTGGTAGCACAGAATAACCTGCATCAGCAGTTCTCTTCTTCAAAAAAATAATTGCTTGCATCCACCTAAAAGTCAGCAGCAGTTTCCACAGACCCTTGGAAATCATACAGTCAACTTATAGTGACCTTTCCATACCTGAAAGGGGCCTATCAGAAGGCTGGGGAAGACTGTTCAATAGGGTAGGGAATGGTAGGATGAGGGATCATGTTTTCAAGCTGGGAAAGGGTAGATTTAGATCAGATATCATGAAAAGGTTCTTTAATCGGAGGGTGGTGGATCCCTGGAACAGGTGGCCTAGAGAGGTAGTGGAAGCCCCATCCCTGGAGACATGCAAGGTCAGGATTGATGGGGCTCTGAGCAATCTCGTCTGGTGAGTGATGCTCCTACTTCTTCCAGGGGGGTTTGGACTAGATGACCTTTGGAGGTCCCTTCCAACCCTGTGAATTCTATGAGCTGTTCCCCAGACACGTGCTACAGTCACTGAGAAAACACCAAATCATCAATCAGTAAACAGAAATTGAAAGTTGTACTGTTCAAGCCTTTCAAGAATTTGCTTTCATAAAGCAAAGTTAGAGCTTCTCATAGAAACAACTGAACACTGGGAAAGCAACTCACAAAGTAGATTGTTCTTCACTTTAAAAAAGAAAAAGAAGGTGGTGGTAAAGCAAAGACAGCATCAGCTGCTTTTCTTTTCCCCAGGTAGGGACTCAACCCTCATTGAATTAAACATCAGTGTGGCCAGGAGAGCTGACAGTGCTGCAGGGACAGCTATTTTGAAACCTGTTTTCCCTTTTGGCAGCCAAGTGTCTGCTCCAGTTCTTGTGTGCTCTGCTGACATTGAAGACGACATGAATGCAAGTTTCAGGAAAGCACTGGAAAAGGAAAAACAGAAAACTGCTTTCATCCTGTTGGCTAATTGTATGGAATTGCATGAGGTTTGCACCCTACAGACCATCAGAGCAGTTTTCTTCAAGCTGTTATTTCCCAGGTAGAACAGTGGCTGCAGGTGCAGCTTTGCCATGTAAAATACAGCCCCCAAAGGCAATTCAAGATGTAAATAAGTGTTGGCAATAATGTAAAAGGATGCTGAAAAAATGCAGGAAACCAAGAAACAAACCAAGCAACATACTTTTTGCAGTCCTTTCTGGACTGGAGCACTTCTGCTGTGGGGATAGGCTGTGGGAATTGCAGTTGTTCAGGCTGGAGAAGAGAAGGCTCATGGGGAGACCTTACAGCAGCTTCCAGTAGCTGAAGGGGCTCCAGCAAAGCTGGAGATGGATTTTTTATGAGAGACTCTAGTGATAGAATCACAGAATCATTACGGATTGGAAGGGACCTGGAAAGATCATCTAGTCCAATCCCCCTAACACAGCGGGATCATCTAGACCAAGTCACACAGGAACACATCCAGGTGGGTCTTAAACTTCTCCAGTGAAGGAGATTCCAAAACCTCCCTGGGCAGCCTGTTCCAGTGCTCTGTCACCCTCACTGTGAAGAAGTTCCTTCTCAGGTTGATGTGGAAGCTCCTATGTTCCAGCTTACAACCATTGCCTCTCATCCTATCACTAGATGACATGGAGAAGAGCCTGGCTCCATCCTCCTGACACCCACCCTTCAAATATTTATGGACATTAATGAGGTCACCCCTCAGTCTCCTCTTCTCCAAGCTCCAAGGGATCCAGCTCCCTCAGCTTCTCCTCATAAGGTAGGTGCTCCACCTCCTTTATCATCCTCGTTGCCCTTCGCTGGACCCTCTCCAGCAGCTCCACATCCCTCTTGAACTGAGGAGCCCACAACTGGACACAGTACTCCAGGTGTGGTCTCACCAGGGCAGAGTAGAGGGGGAGAAGAACCTCTCTTGATCGTGCTAACCACCCCCATTCTGATCCACCCCAGCCCAGCAATCGGGGCTAAACATGTTCAGACAGAATAGAAGGTACTTCATTATAGAACAGCTGCACCAGTTTTAGGTTAGTTGGGTTTTTTTTCTTGCAGCCTCTGGCTTATTTACTACTTTGATGGCAGAAATATTAATCTTGCAGGCTTTGTTGCCCTGCTCATTGCTATGCTAGTCACACAGCTCATAAACATAGCATCATTTTGTAGCCTTCTAGGAGAAATGTGGCATTTTTCCCTTTTATCAGGTAGAGAACTCAAGCAAAGATAAAAAAAGTCTGAAGTCTCACTGATTTGGGCAACGCCATTTAAAGCACTTTGGGTTTCACTTTTCAGAGTATTTGGCACTATTTTACCTTCTGTGTTTTCACTGGTTTCAGACAAAACACAGTTTTTCTTGGGTGGCTGAGAATCTCACTAAGTCAGTGCCATCTGAATTGCAACAGCAGTGATTTGCAATGATGATGATGATTCCCAGTTAAGCAGGGGTGAAATCCAGTATCACCTGCCTTATCTTAAAGCAATACTTTGAAGGAAGCAGGAATCCCAGGAGACATCTCAGTTCCTACACCCATAAAAAATGAGAGATGTTCAAAAAACATGCCTTGTCACATAGTCCTCTATAAAGCTGTACAACAAGCTCTTCCTCAGGGATGGCAAAAGAAGATTGTGTAGGCCACGCTTACTCTGGTGTCTTCTAATCTATAGGCAACATGTGGCATATTTTGGCATCTTATTTGTTTAAAAACATTATTTTAGTAATTTGTGCCAGAAGGTCACCACTCCAGAGAGAGCTGTGACCTGACATCAAAGTTCTGGGGCACCCTGAGAAGGCTCTGCAAGCCTGTGTACTACACCTCCCTTCACCAAGCTAAAACACAAACCTACTCCTCAGTGCTCATCTAAAGCCACTTCTCCTCCACTAGGAAATGCCTGATCCTTTCTGGGACAGATGACACAAGTGCTGGTTAGATGAAAACCAACCTCCCAGGACAAGGCATAGGGATTGGGGGATTGGACTAGATGATCTTTTGAGGTCCCTTCCAATCCCTAATGATTCTATGAAAACTGTTTTTCAGCTATGCCAGGTAAATTGTTCCTCTGTCTCCAAACTCCATGTAGGAGCACACAAGCCAAACCCCATTTTTTTTAGCCAAATGTCAATGAATTTCAAACATTCTACTCCCTGTGATGAAGTCTCAAGGCTCCCACAGGTAAGTTGAAATGAACTGCTCGTACTCTAAATAAAAATCAACAAAGTTGTACAAGAACTAAGCAAAATAATACACAGAGGAAACAAACCAAAACAAAAGCCCAAACAAAACAAAACAAAACAAAACAGGAAAATGCACCATTGCTCCAACTCTCTCTGCAATATTTTTATTCAATTATCGATTTATCTTAATTTTCCTGCACAAGATCAACTTGAACAGAAAGCTTCCTGTACCTTATGGCACATTGTCTTCAGGGCCACATGAAGAAATGAGTAAGGGCTTTGCTCTAAGTCTGTGGCAGTGTGTAAGTGGAGGAAAGTTCTTTCCATTTAGCAAGACTCTGGTTTATGGTAGTAGACACATGTTTATGGGAGCACAGTGCATATCTGCTGAAGGGGAAAGAGTCCAGACTTCTATTTATACAGTTGCAGCAAGGTTTATGTACATCACAGCTGACTTCTGGAACAGGGACTGCATGCAAACTGAAAAAAAGAAGCTACAAACATGGTTCAGACTCTCCTCTTCCTCTCTTGAAGAAGGAGTTCTCATTATGAATGGATCATAGGATCATAGGATGTTAGGGGTTGGAAGGGACCCAAAGAGATCATCGAGTCCAAGAGAGACGAGTAAACCACGAGCTACAAACGTACTTACATACACACTCAGCACTTTAACATCAACTATTTTGCTCAACTTCAGCCTGCAAAGGAGAAGGCTCTGGGGGAAACCTATAGTGATCTTCCAATCCCTGAAAGGGGACTATCAGAGGGCTGGAGGAGAGAGTTCAACAGGGCAGGGAATGATAGGACAAGGGATCATGGTCTGAAGTTGGAAAAGGGTAGATTGAGGTTAGACATCAGGAAAAAGTTCTTTCATTTGAGGGTGGTGGATCCCTGGAACAAGCTGCCTAGAGAGGTGGTGGAGGTCCCATCTCTGGAGACATTCGAGGTCAAGCTAGATGGGGCTCTGGGCAATTTGGTCTGGTGAGTGATGGCCCTGCTGGTTGTAGCAGGGTTGGTCTAGATGAGCTTAAGAGATCCCTTCCAACCCTATGACTCTATATACACTCAGTGCTTTGCTTTAACACCAACTATTTTGCACAGCTGTCTAGTGCAGAAATTGGAGCCTGTGCCACCAAGCACAAGCATGTTCAGACAAAGGGCAGGATGTTTCCTTCCAAAGTGACATGAAACAAGCTCCACTTTGCCAGCCCTTTTCTCTAACAACGTGGCTGTCATTCTCTTCTAATTAAATTAGTCTCTCCTACTTCCCATGCAATACATTCCTGCTCCCTCCTCTTCCTCAGTCACGATAAAGCTCCGTGTGCCTCTGCTGTCCCACAATTCTGCCTAATTGGTTTCAGCTGTCATTTCTGAAGCCGAAAAGCACAGGGAGCCTGGGGCTGGTGACTGGAACAGGAAGCATTTCCAACCGCATTCCCATCATGTAAAACCAGCAATGTGAAAGAGCCCTTCCATTAAAACAAAAACGGGAGGATTTGGCTGCCGGCGACGCCGTCGCGCAGCAGACAGATTGTGCTGCTCTGCTGAGGCTGTTGCGAGCCATTCTTCCTTGCTCAGAGAAGAGCGCACGTTATTCATGCCCCAGCAGTTTGACTGACTAAAAGACTTTCCCTTTTGTCACCAACACATTCTTAAACCTATAATATAATTTACCAATAAAAGCAGAGGCAGTGGGAATATCTGAAGTGACAGGAGAACAAAGAAGAGTTAATTCTGTTTAAATGGCATGTTTAAACGATTGCTTTTTTAGTTTAAACCGTGGTTTAATCTAATTTCATGTTTCTGGTATTTTCAAAAAAGTCTACTTTTGAAAGTCTAACTCTCATTTTCAAGTCTTTGCATGGCCTTCTGCAATCCTTTTCCCCTGTGAGATGATGCAGTGTTAGCCTGGCTAAGGAAAAAATACCCTACAAGATACCTCTGGCTGATACCTAGGCACCTTCCAGGAAAACAGCAGAAGGCACCAGCACCAGCTGTGCTGAGCAGCAGGACAAAGATATCTATTAAGGATTCACGAAAGAAAAAACCCACCATCCCACAAGACGCCTTTAATGAAAACAATTTTGCTAACAGATGTTTCTAGTGCCTTGGATTTCTCTCACACTATCAACAAAGATAAATATACTTCAAAATGCATTACCAGTACTACATAGAAAGGATGTTGGGTGGTGGGGGAGTACAGAATACACATACTGATCTACCTGAAAATCCCACAGAGGAAAGGGAAGGCACAGCTGCCTGATTTTTAGTTGCTATCAGAAGTTTGTCCACCACATAGAGAACAATCTAGTCTGTGACTGATGGATGAGACACAGAATCCTATGGAAAAGACTGCTGAAAGAAGTGAGATCTTCAACAAAATCCATGTTTCTAAAGATGCGAGTTTGTACTTTTCCATATTCTCTGGCCTCCTTAAACACTGAATCACAATCAGTCTTATTTTCTTATTAAATCAGGCTAAAGGGACAGTCAACACTTAATTTGGTCACACAGAATCATAGAATCATTAGGGATTGGAAGGGACCTCGAAAGATCATCCAGTCCAACCCCCTGACACAGCAGGATCACCTAGACCAAGTCGCACAGGAACACATCCGGGTGGGTCTGAAACATCTCCAGGGAAGGAGACTCCACAACCCCCCTGGGCAGCCTGTTCCAGTGCTCTGTCACCCTCACTGTGAAGAAGTTCCTTCTCATATTGATGTGGAACCTCCTATGATCCAGCTGACACCCTTTGCCCCTCATCCTATCACTAGACGACACGGAGAAGAGCCTGACTCCATCCTTCTGACACCCACCCTTCAAATATTTATAGACACTAATTATTTAAACAATTTTTAAAAGCCCAGTAAGAATCACAAAAGTCAGTAAGAATCTCAAAAATCAGTTAAGCGTCTCAAAAATCATTAAGAATTCCTGATTAGTAAGAACCTAGCAGCAAAACTAACCGGGTTGGGACAACTTTTGGAGGCTGAGCAAGCTGCAGTGCATGCGCTGACTTCGATTTGTTAAGTCAGGTTTCCACAGCACTAACCACTATCTCAAATATACACCATTTGCAAATGCAAAACGTCTCTCATTAGAGCATGACACATCCATGACTAAGAATGAATGCAGACTCCAGGATTTGTTTGTTTTATTTATTATTATTATTATTCTGAACTTTCTTACCCTATATTTCAGTTTTTAAAGATTTCACGTAAGTTACTTTTTATCAATATGGTTAAATTAGTACAAAGCTCCAAACTGCCAGGTCACGAATGTAAGATCTGGTTTTAAGATTTGCATTTATGGCAATCATCACTCTCTTAACCGACAGCTTTGGGGTCAGCGCTCTGCTTCTTTGTTTGTCTTTTTAATCTGCACTGAATAAATCACAGTTACTCATTTTAAGAATAATTAGACAACAACTACAACTCACATTATTAACGAGCCTGAGAGAAAGTCTAATTAGATTGGACAGTGCCTAGTGCTGAGAAACTGTCAGCTTTCACCTCAAAGGGACTTGGGCAATGCCAGTTTATTTCCAAAATCTGTGTAACCAGAATCTACAGCAGTAGAGTTGTCCAGACATCTATGACACTGAAATAATCAATGACCTCAAAGAAAAGTACTAAAAGCAGACGGAGAGATGTTTTTGGTTGATTGTTATAATTATTATATTTTAATTAATTTTTTTGTTTCAAGTAATAAAATAAACTTACTCCATTTTCCCTGAGTTTCTGATGAAGGCAAGTAACGCTTTTGCTGTATTTCACTGAAAGACCACAAGTGCTCATACATAACTGATTAGAATTAAGGTGCAGAAAGATGTACATAGAAAGGATCTCAAGAAAAGAAGATCAATTATATCAACTATAATAAGGTCATTCTGGTGATTATTTGTCTAAACTGTTCTTAAAGACTACCAGGAGTAGAGAAACCATCACCCCATTGCAGCTTCAGTCCTTTAATATTACTCCCATTAAAGAAGCAATTCCTATGGTTTAATTTTCCCTACTGCAATATCAGATTTTCCTCTTTTTACCATGGAGAACGAGAGAGGTCATTGCCTTTCTCTATGGCACGCTGAATGATCTGCAGCCATCTCATCCCTTTACCCTCTAACCCTAAAGAGCCCTATGAACCTTGGCTTTTCCTCAGTTATTCCTCAGAATAATCTAACTTTGTTCTTTGCTCTCAGAAGTTCAGTTGATTCAGGGTTTCCTTGTGTGTACAAAGTCACCATTTCAGGTGGTGGCCTTAACTGTACTGAGTAGACTCATTATGGATTATGTAATTTACTACTCATGGATTATGTAATTTACTACACCTATGTGGTTTTGGTATACTATAATGAAACTCGACACTTTTAGTATTTAATTTATGGAAAAAACCCTAAGTGAGACCTGTACATTAAAAATCTTCCATGACTTTCAGTGTTCGATCTACCAGATCAACTCTGGATGGTTTTTTATGCTTTGGCTTTGTTGTGGCTTTTTAAAAATTCAACTGAGCACACGTAGTGCTACTTAACAAAATTAAGCCTAAATAATAGATGCTGATTGCTAAAAGGTGTAAAGCACTCTGCAAAATCTAACCAACATCTGCTAAGGTGTAAGAAGCATCAGTACACTGTACAAAGAATGTGGAATATCCATAGGCAAAAGCCATCTGGACATGGTCCTGTGCAACCTGCTTTACACTGAAGCCCATGGGAGGTTGGCCCACATCATAGGATCATCATAGGATGTTAGGGGTTGGAAGGGACCCAAAGAGACATCGAGTCCAACGCCCTCTGATGATCTCTAGAGGTGCCTTCTAACCTCAACCATTCTGTGGTTCAGCGAACTACGTAACCTGCAAAGTCAGGATGATGAGGTAAACTCCTCTTTCTTCCTCCTGCTAGACGTGCACAAATTTTTCAATCTAGCAGGAGTATTTTAATCTAAATTTAAATACAACTTTCCATTTCTTCGTTCCTGCTGATTCCCATGCCTGGCAGAGTTTTTAGTTGTCAGCACAACATCAAACACTTCCATTCTATAACCCCTTCTGAATCCCTACCTCCCAATGTTTACTTTGCTTGAATTTCCAGCGCACACTTAGACACCAGCAGCTCTGGTCTGTGATCTGGTCATTAAAACCTGAAAAACAAGGCTTTCCCAAGAGAAGTATTCCCTTACCAGTAGGGGATTTCCTTTCTCTGCTTCCTTTCAGCCTTTCCTATCATCTTTCTGACTGCAATTGGAGTAACACATTTTGGGGTAAGCCTGGAGCATGAGGCAAGGGTTAAAGCGACAGAAGAATGGTTCATAGTTTGGTCAGGGAGATGAAAACTCCTTGAAATGAAGACTAATAAATTCAATAGTTCCCATGTTAGGAGCCCTCAGTGCCTCCATTCCTTTCTAGGGTGTCTACAAAGAGGGTGGCAGGAGGCATCTTGCTTGTTGCAGAACCTTACTAGCTTCCAGTCCTTGCTTAATGTGTCTGGACAAGCACTTTGACCTCAAATGGAAGGAAAACTGCCCATCTTTCCACTCCTGCAACATCATACACTTAGTTTCAACACATTCCCTGATAAAAGAAAACAAACCCTAGAAAACAAATAAGAGTGATTGATCCAAACTATGAGCAACTAATAGATATTCAATTTTTTCAATGCAAAGTATTTCTATCCTTTTAGATGATGACTGTTGACCATTTCCTTGCACAGTATTTTTCTAACATATCCCACAATTAATTCAACATCTGAGGTTTTGAAACTTCAGCCCTGTAACTGAATTCTGAGAAAGAGCACAGTAAAATGAGAAATTCATACCTATGATTTTTTTTCCTTACACGAAATGGGAGGAAAATGTAACTAATGGACTTTATTAAGCAAATTTATTGTATAACAAACCTATTTTAACTACTGTAATAAAGCAATGAGAATTAAACTTTGCTCCTTAATGGAATGTAATTTTTAAGACGAAAAAACATGCACAATTACTAAAATTGGCCAAGGTAATTGAAAATGCTTGGATTTAAATTACACTATTAGATTCATCTGGAGGTTTTTCACTGTTGAGGTAGGAATAATATTATTCATTACTCGTATTTCCAATTATAAATGTATCTGTTCTTGTTTCAAATCTAGTTCATAAATATTGAAACCATAAGGTAAAGTTGGTGAGTATACAAACTCACTTCTAAATGCCAGGAATAGGATGTGTTGCTGACTAATTTATTGATGATTATAATAATACGCTTACATAATTACACATAATACCACAACTTCATTATCATTCCTCCTACTGACTGCCTACTGAGCAGCATGCATTGGTTAGGATTGCCTTTCAGCAATTGTTTCCTAAATACAGTCTTTCTCCTTTTAAATAAACATTGAAGACATAAAGAGTAGTATCTAGTGGTCATTTTGGAATGAACAAATGTCAACCCATGGAATCATAGAATATGAGGGGCTGGAAGGGACCTTGAGAGATCATCTAGTCCAACCCACCTGACAAAGAAGGATCACTTAGGACACGCCACACAAGGCTGCATCTAGACAGGTTTTGAAAGTCTCCAGAACAGGAGACTCCACAACCTCTCTGGGCAGCCTGTCCCAGGGCTCCATCACCCTCACAAGAAAGAAATTTCTCCTTATGTTGAGGTGGAACTTCTATGTTCTAGCTTATGCCAATTATTCCTTGTTTGATTATTGAACGCCACTGAAAAGAGAGTGGCCCCTCCCACTAGGTATGCACCCCACAGATACTTATAGACATTAATAAGATCCTTCTTAGCCTTCTCTTCTCTGGACTAAACAGTCCCAGTTCTCTCAGCCTTTCCTCATAGGAGAGTTCAAGTCTTTCCATCATCTTAAAAGTCTCTCAGTCTAAGATCTTGCCTGCGCAATTAATCATTTCCTTGGGCAAAGTAGGCTGTACCAGTGGCACTTGCACCACAGCAGGCAGACCCTCAAGTTCACATCAAATATCACCTAAACACAGCCTGGAGAGAAGGTGAATATCATTGAATGACAAAGCTGAACTTTGCAGCTCTTGTTTAGCACATCCCAGTTAAATATATTGGAACTATATTTGAGTATCCACCCTTCATGTTTTGCAGAGGTTATTCCAAGCAGCTCAAGGCTCCTCAGGCAATGATCAACAGTTATCCAGTGATCAAACTGAGCTAATGTAAGAGTTATCAAAGAATAAAAATAAATTATGCCCTACTAACCAGCTCCTCTGTATACTGAGCTGCTTTCAGTTAAGGTCTTTCAATCCAAAGGAGCCAGCCCCCACTACTCTGCCCTGGGGAGACCACATCTGGAATATTGTCTCCAGTTCCGGGCCCCTCAGTTCAAGAAGGACACAGAACTGCTGGGGAGAATCCAGCTCAGAGCCATGAAGATGATGAATGGAGTGGAACACCTCGCTCATGAGGAAAGGCTGAGGGAGCTGGGTCTCTTTAGCCTGGAGAAGTGGAGACTGAGGGGTGACCTCATTAATGTCTATAAATATGTGAAGGGTGGGTGTCAGGAGGATGGAGCCAGGCTCTGCTCAGTGTCAAATGACAGGACAAGGGACAGTGGGTGTCAGCTGGAACATAGGAGGGTCCACATAAATATGAGAAGGAACTTCTTCCCAGTGAGGGTGACAGACACTGGGACAGGCTGCCCAGAAGGGTTGTGGAGTCTCTTTTTCTGGAGACATTTAAAATCCTCCTGGTTATGTTCCTGTGTGACTGGATCTAGGTGGTCCTGCTGTGTCAGGGGGATTGGACTAGATGATCTTTCAAGGTCCCTTCCAATCCCTAATGATTCTGTGATTCTGTGATTAAGTTCTTCCACAGAAACTTACAACTTCGCATTCACCTCCAAGATGTTTCTATGGAAAATAAATTTCTCCTGCTCTCCAACTGTCAGATAGAATTTTGAAAGATTGACAGCTGTTGCTGCAGGAGACCACCAAGGTTAAAATTAAAAAGCTCTGCCATTTTTTTATCTGAGACACTTCCATACAAAAAAATTTCTAATCTGATGTACACAGAGAACGTTATCACTGCTACGTTTCCTTTCAGAAGTTCATTTGCTTTCAGCTTTTCACTTATAACTGCAATGCATTTTGCAATGAAAGTTGCTACACAAAATTAGATTTCATTCTACTCTTTCAGGGTCACCACTGCAACCAAACACCTCTGACAAGCTCGGATATATCATCAGTGTTAATTTCCCAATGGAACAGTCACTGACCTAGCAACCCAAAGGTTCCATTTTCTGAGCCTTCTTGGACCACCACCTGTTCTTCTCTAATTAAATCATCACATCTCATTAAATGGTTTTATATTTTGTGATGCCCAACAATGGTTAATGGCAACAGTGTAGCAGTTGCATGACATCACTTAATGAAATAAATAAAATTCAAGTCCTTTTAAGCTTGTTAAGGACTCGGTCATTCTGTGCCGCTGTGTATTTTCAACCACACGAACACTTCTGCTGACTTCAGTACAAAACACTCCTATTATTGAGCTCACCCATGTACAGCTGGTGGAAAACAAACCAAAACAGACATTACAGATATGGAGCTCAGTGACACAAATTGCCCCACTAAACTGCATAGTCAACCAGCCAAGAACTGCAGATTTAAAAGGACAGCTGTAATTTTTGCCTCTCCGTGTTCCTATTATGCACTGAGTAAGAGCTCTTTGACGGAAGGAGCAGGAAAGGTCATTGCAATCATGCAATTCAAACCCCTGTCATGCACACCCACCCACAAGAAGGTAGTTCAGGTTACAGGGGCATTCTCAGGCAGTAGGATTAGCTGATGACATTAGCTCTTTGATCAGCCCAGAGCCTTGCATTCCCTAACAATCAAACCAGACCCACGCAAAGCAATTCTGCTACGTCAAGGCACAGGAGCAAGTTATAACATCATTGCCGTACAGTCCTCGGGCTGGCTGAAGGGCACAAAACATCCAAAGAAGGGCAACGAAGCTGGACGAGGGTCAGACAAGGAGCGGCTGAGGGAACTGGGTTGTTTAATCTGGAGAAAAGGAGGTTGAGGGGAGATCTTACTGCTCTTTACAGCTACCTGAAAGGAGGTATCAGAGAGGTGGGAGCTTGTCTCTTCTCTTCAGTCACTAGTGACAGCACAAAAGTAAATGGCCTCAAGTTGTTCCCGGGGAGCTTTACGTTGGACATTAGGAAGAATGTCGTCCCTGACAGAGTGATCAGAGACTGGAATAGGCTGCCCGGGGGGGATGGAGATGTGAAGAAAACATGCATATGTTCAAAAAATGTGTAGATTGTTCTGATAAATACAGCTAAATACAAATGAGAGGGACTACAAAACACATTCCTCTAAAGTTGCGCGGGTTAGTCTACACTGAATGTGAACCACAATTAAATATCAAGGCTTTTCCTATGCTAATCCAGCGTGTAAGTCAGGAGCAGGAAAATCATTTATTTTAAGAAAAGGGATTAAATTGTCACTGATATTCCTGTAACTGAGGTAACAAAAATACAGAGCTGCATGCATCTGCTCAGCAAGCTCCCCTTGCTGAACATCAACATCATTCTGTGTAAATGGACAAGGTGAATAGCTTTTCCAGACAAGAAGTGAGCACCATAACGTAAAAACTGAGGCCCAAGGAAAACAGAAAACAACCCCATCTCTCTCAAGCAGGGATGTATGAAGAGTAAAACTAGTAATTGCAAATTATAGCAAGTAACAAATAATAGCAAGTAACTGTGCTTATAAATGCAGCATTTTACTGACTACAACATAGTACAAGATGCTATATTGACAAGCCACCCTTCTCTCTACTTATTTCTTTCAAATTACATGTTCTTGGACCCATCTGTGAAAACTAGGAGGTTACTTATCATGGTATATTGCATAATTCCACAGACTAATGCTGAAGTAGTTCTACAGAAATGCCACAAGTCTGTCTTTGAAAATCTGAACATATTAATTAGGATGCCAAGACTAAGACTTTGTAAATACTCTGAACACAACTGGATCATGACCCTCGGCACTATCTAAAGGGAAGTTCTGATTAGTAGGTTCACTAGTCACATCAAAAAATAATAATCCAAAATCCTTATGTCTAGATGGAACTTCCCCAGTTCCTGTTTGTACCCACTGCCCTTTGTATACAGGGCACCACTGAAAACAGCCTGGTTCCATCACCATGACATTCACCTTTTAGATATTTATAAACATTGGTCAGAGCCATTAGATCTTCCCCCAGTTGCCTCCTCTACAGGCTGAAGCGCCCCAGTTCCTGTTTGTACCCACTGCCCTTTGTATACAGGGCACCACTGAAAACAGCCTGGTTCCATCACCATGACATTCACCTTTTAGATATTTATAAACATTGGTCAGAGCCATTAGATCTTCCCCCAGTTGCCTCCTCTACAGGCTGAAGCGCCCCAGTTCCTCATAAGGAAGATGCTCTCAGTGTCTCTGCACTGGACTTTCTTCAGTAGCTCCCTGACACTCTTGAGCTGGGGAGCCCAGAACTGGATGCAGTATTCCCAGATGTGTCCTAACCAGGGCAGAGTAGAGGGGGAGGAGCCTCTGTCAACACACTCTTCATGCATCTCAGAAGGCCATTTGCCTTCTTGGACACAAGGGCAGATTGCTGGATCATTGTCATTCTGTGGTCCACCACAGGTCTCTCTTCCTACCTACATTATCCTCACTTATTCCAAAGTCACCTGATCACATCAATGAAGAAAAAGTTCTGATAAGATATAAGTAGAAAGCAGAGTAAGAAACCACTTGGTGAAGTCAAACAAACAGTACATGGTCCTTCAAGAGCTCTAGTAGCAACTCCTCCAGCTCTAAATCTGGTCTGTCCCAGCCTTCCACATATAGCCCACTGCAATACAAAGCAGAATCTCTCAGAGCCTTCACTCTTCTGCAAGTTAATAAAGGGTTATATTGTCTTGATCCATAGACTGCTAATGGTAGAACTTTTCCATCAAATTCTATACAATCCATTAGTTAGTTTACTCACCACATATTCAAACACAAGTGTCAAGGTCTCCTTGGTGTGAATGATGTCATGCAGCAGCACAATGTTAGCGTGCTTCAGTCCTTTCAAAAGAGAAGCTGAAAAGCAGAACATAAATGTTGTCTTAAAAAGGGTCCAAATATTTCTCATCAATTAACTTTTATTTTAGTGACGTGATTTTCTTCACGTCTGAGTTTCCCAGCCTGGAAACCAATAGGTGCACTTTATCTCCAGTGAGTTCCACATATTCGGTATGTTTGATGATCACTCCTAGCCTTTCAGGGCTATTCTCTTCTCCACCTTTGTTCACCAAACTCAACTTCAATTTGAGGAAAAAATGAGGCACAATTAGAGAACCTTACCCAGCCTCTTCTGAGTGAGTCAATTACCTCTGATCAATGAGACATCAAGTTCACTTCTATGGGCAATGATAATTTCTTGCCTTGAAAACAAGTCAAGCATGTCATAGAATGGTACAATCGGTTGGGAAAGACCTTCAAGATAATCTAGTCCAACCAAAGGATGTTTTGTCTTTCCAAACCATCATCCTTCCTACCCAACATAACAGACCTGCTTTCTAAACACAGTGACACATCTGTCATAAGCAATCATCCTCCTTCGTCTCAAACACAGCACAGGTTTGATGCATTAGTAAATGAGAGTAAATAGAGGGTGTTTTCTTGATGTATTTTTTAATGGCATTAGCTCATGCTTTTTCAGACTACCAGCAAAGATCTGTCAAGTGAACTACTGGGTGATCTCATTCATCACTACCTTCATCTCCTTCATACTGTTCTTCTAACAACATATATTTAAGGTTCATACCATACTATATATTTAATGTTCCACAAGACATGGCATATTTTATATGATGACAAGCCACACGTTGTTATCAGTGTCATTCTGTTGGTGGGACCTTATCATGTCATGCACCCACCTGAGCAGGACTATCAGTCACCTCAGCAAAGGCTGGAACTGACATAAAGACACACACAGGAGTGGCATATGTCTTGCACAGATTCTGGGCAGCTTGCTTTACTCTCCATTCCACATCTTCTGCAATACAGAGGCAGCACAGAGGAACTGCTACTGTGCTCTGAATATATTGTGAATGAGCTCTAAAACAGCTGTTGCCATCATAATTATTCTTTTGAAACATCTGATCAATGAATCTCTAGTACCTTTTAACACACAATCACAGAACCATTAGGGATTGGAAGGGACCTCCAAAGATCATCTAGTCCAATCCCACAGATTAAGTGGAAACTCAAAAGAGGAGCCACACACAATTTTCATAGAATTTTCATCTTAGAATTTGAAGAATTTCTTGGACTAAAACTCAGAGACATCTGGACACATTTCAGAACAATTCAGAAAGGTGGCTTCTACCAGGAATGAGAACTTCTCTGGGGGAACCCCAAGAACAGTTCACCTGCAGTAACTGACTATTTACCAGCCCTTCCCTCAACCTTGTCACATGGTCATACATGTAGAGGGACTGGGAGCACAAAAACTGTCTCTTCCTGTGTCAAACTTTAATAGCACTAAATAGGACTTAAATTAAAATTTATAAATACAGTGTATATTAAAGAATATATAGTATATAGATACATCTCTATATAGTAGATGTTTATGCAATAAAACTATATTAAATATTAATATTTAATACAGGCTATTTGTGTATATAAACAGTATTTATGAGCTGTCAGCTTTTGCAGTTCAGATCACCACCTGAGGCCTTTAATTCCTCAAGCTGGCCACTATGCTGTTGCTCAAATCTACATATATTAAAGCTTAAAGAGTGCACTGCAAACAGCTTACCCTGAGGTCAGTGAAAATGCTTTCTATCCCTTCCATTGCTCCCACTCTTATTTATCTGTTCCAATAACTGTTCTCTTCTTTTACAGCCCCAATAGTCAACTTTTGCCACATATCACAACTACAAAACATCAGCTACAGGATGACAATTCTTTCTTCTCCAATAGCCCAAGTTAAACAGAGTAAGTATGATAGCACAGAACACAAAAATGCCTAAACTGCCTTAATTTTACAGAAATAAGAAGTCACAATAACAATTTATATTGTGAGAAACCAAACCTAACTGATGAATTACTCCACGTGGTCTTCTGTCAAGACTTTGTGAAAACACAGATTTGTTGCTTTCACATAAGGGGAAAAAATAAAATTAGTTTTTTTAAAAAAGGAAAACAGTTCTATGACAGAGCAGAGCTGCTTTTTCCTCCCCAGAGTACTTTACACACAACAGGAAACACAGATCAACTGTGCTCAGTGTTGTTTTTCTCCAGAAACAACTAGCCAATACACCTTGTCTTTTGGGCATTTGTTTTGCTTGAAAGGAACAAAACTTTGGATTAACTCAGTAATTCAAAGACAAACCCCAGAAATTCACATCCAGAGACTTGAAAAGAGTCCAAGGGATCTATCAGCAGTAGCCTGAGACAAGTCTGACTTCATTTTTTAAGCTACTACTGGAGCTCAGTGAGGAGTCAGATGCTGCTGTGCCTGTGTTGCTCCTAGAACAAAACGATCCTCCAAGAGCAGCCATTTCCATCCAGTGATTATCACCCACGGCTTTCCCAGAGTGGCTTTCTTTTAGGTTAAAAAGACCAAAATATTGTTGAGAAACCATTTCAACAGCTTCTAAAAGTGGGACCAACATCCTAGTGCTCACCGTATCCACAGCCAGTGTTTTTAAAAATAAAATTCTGCTTCAAAACTGCAGCCTGTTTTTTTACCCTCGGTATTAAATGTGAGATAAACAGATGGCAATGCTTTTAATTCATTTCCCCAAAGAGCTGTGAGGAGACACAGCAGCAAATTATGCTAAAATGGTTTTTTTTTAGAAAAACATTGGACAGAAGTATAGAGTCTGGCATCTGGGCAAGAACAACCCCAGGTATCTGCATAGGTTGGGGGCTGACCTGCTGGAGAGCAGCATAGGAGAAAGGGACCTGGGGGTCCTGAGGGACAGCAGGATGACCATGAGCCAGTAAAGGGCCCTTGTGGCCAAGAAAGTCAATGGCATCCAGGGGTGGATCACAAGGGGGCTGGTTAGTAGATTGGGAGAGGCTCTCCACTCCCTCTACTCTGCCCTGGCAAGACCACATCTGGAATCTTGTGTCCAGTCCTGGGCCCCTCAGTTCCAGAAGGACACAGAACTGCTGAAGAAAGTCCAGCGCAGAGTCACAAAGATGAAGGCAGTGGAGTGGTTGGCTCAGTTGGTAGAGCACGGAAGTCTGAATCCCAGGGTTTGTGGGTTTGAGCCCTATACAGTACAGCACATCTTCAGACACTCTGGGCATACGAGGTGCTGTGGGCTTGCGCTGCTCCAGCAGGGCGAGTTGGACTTGGATGATCTCTTGAGGTCCTTTCCAACCAGTAACACTCTGTGATTGAACTAGATGATCTTTTGAGGTCCCTTCCAATCCCAAATAGTCTGTGATTCTGTAATATACTGAGGGAGCTGGGTCTCTTTAGCTTGGAACAAAGGAGACTGAGGAGTGACCTCATTAGTGTTTATAAATATGGAAAGGAAAGTGCCTGGAGGATGGAGCCAGGCTCTTCTTAGTGGCATCTAACGATAGGACAAGGGGCAATGGGTGTGAGCTGGAACACAGGAGGTTCCATGTCAATATGAGAATGGGTCCCTTCCAACCCCTAACATCCTATGAAAAACTATGAAACTTCTTTACAGTGAGGGTAACAGAGCACTAGAATGGGCTACCCAGGGAGGTTGTGGAGTCTCCTTCTCTGGAGACATTTAAAACCTTCCTGGTCATGTTCCTCTGTGACTTGGTCTAGGTGATCCTGCTCTGGCAGGAGGATTGGACTAAATGGTCTTCCGAGTTCCCTTCCAAACCCTTATGTTCTGTCATTATGTATGTTTGCACGGGCTCACTCCATCACCTGAGCCTGCAAATTCTGGCAGTAAAAAACAGGACACAAAAATTAGTGACAGCCTTCATTAATTGATATGCAAGATGAGAATTGCTGTGACTCCTACATAAGTTCACGACCCGAAAGTACCAACACTCATCCCTTTTCCATCAAGGACTAATCACCATATTTGCATACCTAAAGGAAACACTTTGTCTGCCTGAATAACCGTCACAGACTTGTCCTCCAACAAGGGGATGCTCTCATCTATTATGAGCTCCTGGCAAGCTGCCTTATGGCTTGTGTTGGTCAAGGAGCTAGGTTTTTTGTGTTCCCAGATGAGTTGGGCTCTGGAGTGCTGCTCACTACACCAGCAAGCCAAGCCAGATGGATGGCAGCCAACTCTTACTCAAAACCTGAGCAGCATCAATAAATCAGTGCTTTTCTCCCCACAGGGTTTACAGCATCAGCTCAAGCCCGACACTTCATTAACGAAGCACTGTGATTTTTAGATTAGCCTTGATTTACCTCTAGAAGACATGGAGTGTTTTGAAAAAAGACAATCTAAGACAAAGCTGTGAAAGCAAGAAATTATTTGTGCTTCAGAGCCAACGGATCTATCTGTAGAATTCTGTGGCTTCTCATGTTCTGCAGACACAAGGGTGCTCTCTCTGGCCAATTTCCTCACATCAACAGTTGGGCTCAGTCTCTGAACTCTCCTGGAAAGGCATCTGTAGTGAGAAAACATTCATGGAATTCTTTCCCCTCAGCATGTCTTCTGAACAAATATACTCAAATATGACTTATTGCCTGATTAAAATACAGCAGCTCTGCTTCCCTCCTGAGCAACTTATGTTTCCATCGACACATCTTTTACAGGAATTTTTAAAATGTGACCTTGGAGCAGCATGCCCTTTATGCTTCTTCTCACGCGCTTCCCACACAGTAGGACTATCCATGTGCAAAACTTGACTTACAGTTCCAGCACAGACACAGGAATTCAGCACTTTGTGGTTTTGCAGTAATAAATGGGCAGAGATTTCCTCCTCCAAAATGCCATCCCCAAATGTAGTCTTTGCCTATTTTCCAATTCACTCATCTGAATTAATTTACTCTGAGCCAATCACTCTGCTTTCCTGCAGCCTTGATATGACAAAATTCAGTTCAGTGAAAACTACTCATCCTAGGTAAGGAATGAGACACTGACCACAGAACTCCTCATCTTCTCACTACAAGATAAGTTCTGCAGAGTGATCATTATTTTTAATTCTGAGTCACTAATTTAGTGCTGCAGGACCACGGGGTGGGCCAGCTTCCACTGTGACCTCAGTGAACACAACGCAGTAAAGTTATCTAGGTCAGTGTTCAGATTTGAAACATTCCTAGGAGGGATTTTCTTCACAAATTTCAAAAATTTCTGCGAGCTACAGGAAGAACAGAAAAAGCATAAAACATTCGGATGAGGCTTAGTCCAATTATCTTCTTCACAGGCAATTTCGACCTCATGACCATCACTTCTAGATTTAACAAATGGTCTTTATTCCAGCTTTCATTAAGCCAGAAAATACAGTCTGGTGTTAAGAAACCTCCCAGTGCCTCACATCCTTCCAAGAAAGGCTTTGCTAGCCACCCTTCAGCCATAGGCTGGGATCATAGGACGTTAGGGGTTGGAAGGGACCCAAAGAGATCATTGAGTCCAACCCCCCTGCCAGATCACATTACCTACATCTGCCTCCTCAGGATGAAATTCCAACCAAGTTCTTTTTAATTTGGGAAACTTCTTCTTGCTATTCCTACTTGAAAGTGTAGCATGTTATCAGAGAAGAAATACAGACACGGAATATTTATAACAACACACAGGCACCTTCAAGCAGCTCTTCTTGCTAGCACCAGTCCCCTGAGCAAAAGACAAGTCACAAACCTGCTGAAACCTCTTTGGATGGTGCATGGTGCACTGGAAAGTCTGATCAAATAAGCTCTGAAAAGCACTACAATATATTATTCTAACAGATACGCTGAAGACTGCTGCCACTTGAAATGCAAGTCTCTTTCATTATGCACTAGGTATGAATTTATGCATTGTGCGTTGTTCCCAAAGCTCTCCAGACACAAGTACAGATGGAGGGTAAAAATAATGAGACATCATCCTGCTAAAGCTGGACTGTCATGGAAAAAGATGGTAATAAGCAGCTCCTCTCTGTAAGCAGCCAGTCGTTTCTTGCCTCCCCTGTCTATTCGGGTGGAAGGACCTGTGTAGACCAAAACTGCGTCAGCACGTACAGTAAACAACCCTGCGGTGCAGACAGCACTCTTCCTCTCTACTTAGCACTAGTGAAGCCTCATCTTGAGTACTGGGTTCAGTGCTGGGCACCTCAATACAAGAAGGACATCGAGGTGCCGGGGTGCTTGCAGACAAGGGCAACAAAGATGGGGAAGGGCCTGGAGGACTGGCTGAGGGAGCTGGTCGTGTTTGGTTCTGGAGAAAAGCAGGCTGAGGGGAGACCTTATGGCTCTTTACAACTCAAGATTCCCACATATACCTACTCACTGCTTTCAGCAGAAATCAGCTAAGTTCCCCTGGCAGTTTACCTCATTCAGCAGTTTCAGAAACAACCTGTGACAGCCACCAGCTAGTACTTCAGTTCAGGCAGGACATGCCCATGTGAGAACATACAAACCTGATGAAATGGAGTGCAGAAGCAAGACAACAAGATAGGGGTTTCCACTTGCTTCTTCAAACACTTAGAAATTATAGAAACAAAAATAAGAATTTGAATATATAAAGGCATGCCAAGCACTCAAGGCAAAGTACAGATATAGGGGCTTCTGCAACACTAACTCAGCTTCTCCAAGATACACATTCCTGCAGTCACTCCTGTGAGATAAGCCAGAGTACAAGCTTCCAGTGCACAGTCACTCCATATCTGTTCTGCATTTACCTTGCACTTTGATAACTTGCAAGTTCTCAGCCTAACTTATCCCACAGTGACCAACAGTTCCCAGTTCTTTCTTTTTCTTCACAGATGTCAAAAACAGTTGTTTGTTTTTTTTTTAAATATAGACCCAGGTATGGACCTGATCTGGCTTTATTGTCCAGCTTCAGTGGAAGGACCTTGCACATCCATCAGAGATGCTGAAGAGTTCACTGGTTCAAATCAATAGAAAATCAACCCAATCTTCACCCTTACCTCTACCACTGGCTGAGCATCACATTAAGTCACTCAAGCTCAGCACCATGTTCCTCATTTTCTGGGCATTTCAGCTGCTGATCTTCCTTGATGCCTATCAGAACCAGAGAGTGCACACAAATACTACAGAACCCCAAGTGACACTGTGCACTGATACCATCCAGTGCTAAGCAAGTGCCTGGAAAATCACCTCAAACCCATCATTCAAAATGATGCTCAGCAAGCAGGGTGCTGAGAAGATGAACAAATATTTAAATAGGCCAAGCACAGTGACAAGTGTTCTAGAAAATCCCCAAACCATCTGTGCTTTAATAACACCCAGTAGGTGCCTATAGCTAGAGCCACCCATCAAGAACACAGAATTAATTAATCATTCATCTTCCCACACAGGCAGAGGCCACACAGCAGAAGGAAACTGGGTACTGTTGTGTAATTAGGGAGCAAGCAGCAGCAGCAGAGTGACCAAACTAGGTTTTCATAGGGAAGTTTAACTCTCACAAACCCTGAATGATTGACTTTGCAACTGTGATGAAGATCCTTTGCTGCAAACAGTTAATCTTTAATACTATTATTAACTCTGTCTAAAGGAGGGACTAAACAACTGCAGAAACTCATTTTCAGCTGAAGTCAAAGTGAGTTCTGTTACTCACTTTTCCCAATTCACCAGTACAACAAAAAAGCCCTCAACCAACCCCTGCAACGACAAATTTTGGGGTAGATGGAAGAGAGAAAGGCATTTAGGAAAGAATTTCATAGCATTTGCATGAACCCAAACCACTTACCAGCAACTACTTCCAAATGAGGAACTGTACAGAAAAGCTGTGTTTAAAAAAGGATCCAAAAAACCCAACAGTTTTTGCTGTAGTTCTCAGCAGGCCATTTCCTTCAGCAAAAATGCTGCATGAGCAGCAGACGGATTTGTCAGTGTAGACAGGAAAAAAGGCTTGTGGCATATGTCTTGCTATTTTCAAAGAGAGTGAGACAAGAGCCTTTAAAGGATCATGTCAATTCTCTTCTTCTGGGTGGGTGAGGCTCAACGTGGCTCTGGGCCCACCGCTGGGAAACAACGCAAGAAGAAACATGGAGTGATGTAGAGGTTAAGGAATGGCAGTCTCAGGAGAGAGCTGGCAAATAGTTATTTGCACAAATATTTGAGACAACAAAGTCAATCGCAGTGAAAATAAGGCATCACTGCAAAGAGAATGGCACGGATTATGGGAAAAGAAGAAGGATTTCCCAATAAAGTGAGTGAAAACCAGTCAGAGCTGCACTAAAAGGCAGCTCAAACTAATGAGCTACTAGGCTTTTACACATAAGCAGGAGTTTAATAATATCTAGAAGATTTTAAAGTATTTTTAAGGGCAGGGACTGAGCTTTGGTGAGGTTTTTATTAAAAGTTTGTCAGGTTTGTGTAACTTTGTTTTTCCCATCCAAACACATGCTAAGCAGGCAAACTGCGAAATGGCAAAATTCCCTCAAGTCACTTGTAAACTAATTTCCAACATTTGAAAAACAAAAGGCAATAAAGGGATGAGGCAGGCTTGTCAGACACTGGAGCAGGAAAACCCAACAATAAAGTGAAGACAAAGTGAAGGTTAAATTGTTTTCTGGACTAAATCAGGTGAAACGGATTTTATCAGAATTGCTAGCTCTGCTGTACCAACAACAAAGTCCTTGGGGGCCAAGTAGCTGGACAGCCACCTGGCAATCATATCTCCTGAAAATATGGTTTAAGCATTCTTCACGCATAGAATCATTGGGTGAAACCTCAGAGATTGTCACCATCCCATGGCGCAGTGACACCTCTCACCAGACCAGGTTGCCCAGAGCCCCATTCAGCCTAGCGTTGAACATTTCCAGGGATGGAGTAGCCACAACCTCCCTGGGCAATCTGTTCCAATTTCTCAGCACCCTCACAGGGCTGAATCTCTTCCTAAGATCTCATCTGAATCTCCCCTCTTTCAGTTTGAAATGATCCCTCGTTCTATCACTACAGTCCCTCATATAAAGTCCCTCTCCAGCTTTCCTGTAGGTCCTTCAGGTGCTCCTCAAGCTGCTCTGAAGTTCCCCCAGAACCTTCTCTTCTCCAGGCTGAACAACCTCAGTTCTCTCAGCCTGTCCCCGAGTTGTTTTGGGCTGTCCTCAAGTTGTTGACTCATGTTGAGCTGCTCATCCACCAACACTCTTCAGTCCTTTCCTTCAGTACTGCTCTCAGTCAGCTCCTTGACCATCATCTCAAGGCTCTATCAGCTCTCCCTCCGCAAATCTGTCCTGTCTGAGCTCTGTGGTGTCTGGGTATTGTCTCAGCTCTCACCCTGCCATTTGTTCTTCCAGCCCATAGCACCATCACAATGTTCACTGAATTTCACTTGCAAGTGATGGGAAGAAAACAGGAAACCCAGACACCCAGGATTTTTTGCTCTATTCACCCTGAAATGTAACCGAATTTAATCAGGGTGACTGCAATCTTTGCAAATTAACATTTAAATGACAGAGAAGATCTGTATCACTGGGTCACTGCCTAGAGCAGAAAGTGCTCATTTAAACCTTGTGGACATGGTTCAACGCGGAAATTTACATTTTAAAGAAAACAAATTTCCTTTGTAAGCCCACTTATGTTTCTTTAGAAAGCAGCTGGCCCTCAGAGAGAGCAGGAATGGTGCTAGAACAGAAAAGAGGGGCTGAAGGAATGTCTCAGCTTCAGAGCTGACAGGCACAGCTGATAGTGACAGGGTGATGTGAAAGTCAAATGATGCTTAGGAGAGACCTAGGAGAGACTAGTAAGTGATTGATTTCTTTCTTTTATTTCTTTCAGCTTACTTTTCCTAAAAACATCACCACCATTTTCAAGCGCAGATTCCCTGTTACCTGTGTAGATGCTTGACACCAACATCAACCCACCATAGTTTTATGGATCTTAACCCATACTGGAAGCCGTTCTGAGCAAAAGCTCCACTAAAGCATACCCAGGAAATGTGAGAAAATACATTAAAGATCTCTGCCAGCAGAACCCGTTAACACCACAGGTGGCACGAATGTTGTATTCTTTTTTTTTAAAGGCCAATTCAACAGCAAACAGCTTGTCTGTCTGCTACATACAGATATCAAACATCACTTCCCAGCCTCCTTGAAAAACCACTCGGTTTTTCCATCCTGTTGTGTCATGCATCAATTATAACGATGGCAATTTACTGTTTGCTTTTCCAGATTATTCCTTTTTTTTAAGGAAATCATGGTAATTAACAATGACAGCAGCAAAACAGACCGCACTGCCTCTCGAAGTACCAGCTCTGTCAGACGATGCTAACGATGCCTTGCCAGACTTTAAAGAAATGTCTTTATTTTGTACAGTGTTTGCTCCAGTCAAAACAGGTCAGCCTTTTCCAAACGAGGACTAGAGAACAAATATGCTCTTGAATGCTGGTGACCATCTCTTCAAACGGTTCTCAGATCTCAGGCATTGAAAGGCAGCCTTCAAAAGCAACACTTTAGGTCAAGGACAGGTTTCTTTTTATTTTCCATGAAAATTTGTCCAATTTGTCAAAGTTGACATCTAGTCACCAGAAAAACCATACTTTAAAAACTGCACTTGAAGAGCTAAAATGTCCCAGAGAATCCCTCCTCCTCTGGCTCACTTAAGCACTCAGATATTTGGCAGAAGCTGACGATGTTTGAGCCAAGAAGTCTGGAATCCAGCATCAGTTAAAGATGGGACAGTGTCAGATCAAAATCTCACTGAGTTTCCCAAAAATCCCAATCGAAGACTTGCTCTTGGCTGAATGTATCCCCAAGTCCCTCGTTCCATTTCTACCTACCCCTCTCTTCAAACCCACTAAATGACCAAAAGAGTGGGAAACACAGCCTTGTCCATGGAGACTCTGCATCTCCATCTCATAGACTCCTGCCTGAGACTGGTCAACGTCAGAAAGTCTTGAAATCTTCCTGGGACTGCTTTCTAAGCAGCTTGTGCTGTTCTTAATGCATCTTCTAATCCTCCACCTGAGATCCTCACACCAACATCTACCCTTAACTGCTATTTCTCCTAGTTCTCCTCTCTACCACTGCCCTGGCGTGGCCAGAGCCAAGCATTTGAGTGGGGTGATCTTCTTCCAGGCTGACAGAGCACAGCAGAAGGGGAAGCAAGGAGGCTATAGGGAAAATTGGAGGGAAAATTGGAGGGAAAAAGGAACAAAAATGTGCAGATATTTTAGCACTGTTGACAACAGAAAAAACCCCACAACTAAAATGAAAGTGAGGGTAGAGATGACACTTTCATAATGAAAATTGTCCTCTAAAAAGCCTGATTCACACGGGCGCCTGGATATCATTCACAAGGTCAGGACAAGACAATAGGCCCAAATCTCTGAGTTTAAATCTTGATTCATCATCTCACATAGCGCACAAGCCCTGAGAATAGGGACCTGCTCAAGAATTGTCTTCAAAATCCATCTTGTTTATTGTAATAGCTACTATTTATTAAATCATTTTTATTCTCATTTCATTACTATTATATTTTTAATATATTACAATATATTACTTTTATTATAAGTATAGCAGCAACCCCAACTGATTAATTCCTCGGCATCTGCAAAACTCAAGTGGGGAGAACAATCAAAATTGAGCTGTTGATTTGATTCGACCAAGCACTGATTGCACTAGAAGACTCAGACTATCCGTGTGTTGCCAATTACAGGACCTGAACATCACAGAGCTGCTGGATCTAACTCCCTTGTAAATATGTCTCTATCACATGGTCAAAGACAGAACTCCATCAATCTCACCAATGAAACCAAAAAGCCTGCCCAACACACTGACACAAGGCTCCTCTCAAGTTCTGAGCAGCTGTGCAGAAGTTTAAGTTCAGCACCTAAGACCAACGTCTAACAGAGCCGTGACTGCTTTGAAGACATTTCAGAAGCTACAAGAGTCTTTGCAATGTATTTTGCTCTAAATAAGCCTCTTCCAAGAAACTGTCGAAGGAAGTTCATCTGCAATAGTATTTTGAGACACTGCAGAAGGTCAAGTACATTTCTAGTTTCTACAACTGAAGCAAGAAAATCTTAATATGCAGGAAAATGTGGCTCAAGTACTATGGAGATCTTTACTAGTGATTTCCTGCTCATAGTCACCTCATCCCAAAAAAATCAAAGAAGGACTTCAACAAAGCTACTTAATTTTGTGGGCTGAGGTTTTCTGCCAACGGACCTGAAAAGGATCACAGGAATTAGGACAGAATCAAGTCCCCACAGTCACTAAAGAATCTCTTTTCTTCATCAGTGTGGCTAGTTGGTGTGCAAACGACCTCAGACACTTTGCAGCAGTAACTGCATCTCTGAATGAACTTAGTACATCAGGAATGCTGAACCCCTGTTCCAACACACGCTGGAGACCCTTGGCTAGAAATCAAGGACTGATTACATCCAGAAGTCTAAGAGCACATTCCAGTGCAGATATGTATGTTAAAATAGAATCATGGAATGTGAGGGGTTGGAAGGGACCTCTAGAGATCATGCAGTCCAACCCTCCTGCCAAATCAGGATCTCCTAGAGTAGGTCACACAAGAACATATGCAGGCAGGTTTTGAAAGTCTCCAGAGCAGGAGACTATGACCTCTTCGGGCAGCCTGTTGCAGGGATCTGTCACTCTCACAATAAAGAAGTTTGTCCTCGTGTTGAGGTGGAACCCATTACTGTTTCATAGAATCATATAATCACTAGGGATGGGAAGGGATCTCGAAAGATTATCTAGTCCAATCCCCCTGCCACTGCAGGATCACCTAGACCAAGTTTGTTCTTATTACTGGGCACCACTGAAAGGAGACTGGCCCCTTCCTCTTGACACTCACCCCACAGATATTTATAGATATTAATGAGGTCCCTCTCAGCATTCTCTTCTCCAGACTAAAGAGCCCCCATTCTCTCATCCTTTTTTCACAGGTGAGATTTTCAAGTCCCTTCACCATCCTCATGGCTCTCCATTGGACATTCTCCAGTAGATCCCTGTCTCTCTTGAACTGGGGAGCCCAAAACTGGATCCAGTATTCCAAGCATGGTCTCACCAGGGCAGAGTGGAGGAACAGAAGAACCTCCCTTGATCTGCTGGTCACACTTATCCTAATCAGAGTGCTAACACTCAACATCCTGTAATTCTCACCTTAGCTGAGTATTTCAAACATTCATCTCCCAAAGTTCTCTCTGAGCACAATACTCTACATGTAAAGCACCAACAATAATTTATTTGAGAAGAAGCTACAGTTAGGCATCAATGTCTGGAAGATATCTTTAACCTGAGTATTCAGTGAGTGCTATGTACATCGCAGAACTGCACTGGTGTCTCTGTTGTTATCCACAGGTACTTCAATATTTTGCTGGGCTTTTAAAAGTGCTGTTAATAAAAACAAGTCCTCTTGTGCAGTTTTGACTTTAAAGTTCCTTAAGTTTGATTTGAGGAACTTTTATAAAATAGTTTACATAATCCTCAAGGACATAGATGCATCACTCTGGCAATGATTTACAAGGTTAATGGCCCCTGTAATTAAGACATATGAATGAGAAACTCGGCTCCCTTAAATTTATGCACTTCAGACACCCATAAAGCCAGTAACCTCGGCAGAGAACTTGGATGTATGAACCAGAGTGAAACACCTCAACTGGCTGACAGCTTCAAAGCAAAGTACAGACAGGGACATTGAAGTATTTTTAAACCAAAAATCCTAAAAACATAGAGTAAGGCAATTCCTATTCTAGTTTCCAGACCCAGATGTGTCCGATAAATTCTTCTCCTCCAAAGGGAATACAAAGAGACCCCAGAATAAAAGCTCATACTAAGGCATAAAAACACAGATGATTTTTTTCAAGGACATATTACCCAGAATGGTTCTCATTTCATTGAAATCTTACTTTCTTCTATTATATAATTAAACCCCAAGATTTAAGCTATTGTATTTTAAATAATTTCAGTCGATCAGAACTAAACAGTGCTGATAACGAAAGCTCCAAGTCCTTAATTAAAAAAAACCCCAAAATTAAAATAAAAAATCTAAAATAAACTCAAACAAAACTTGAAAGTGTCACTAAGTTTGTTATAAAATTTCCTATCATGCCTCAACTAGGTTTTCATTCAATGAGTTGGCATACAACTATTTTTTAATCAAATTAGTTGACATACATTAACTAGATCATACCATACTCTTTTTCAAGGTCTACTAGTGGCAATAATTGTAACTGAAAATGTGGAATAAAACCTCCAGCAATCAAACTTCACAAAAGAACTTGATTTAATAACAATAACACATCAGTTGATTCTAGAAAAAAAGAAAGGAATGAAATCCCCCAACACTCCAGGGTGTTTCTAAGGTTACAAGGTTTCCTGTTCCCACAGAGAAGTCTGAAGTTGCTTCATGCTCTTGAATCCTGATGCAAAGAAACAAATTCTTTGAATGTGACATTCTACCTTCTCCCTCACCATAAAAAATGAATGAAAAGCATGAGTGACGGTGAGATGGTAAAAGTTCTTAATGCATAGTTAATGCACAAACCTCTCGGACTAGTGGCAGAAGTCCACCAGAAAAGTGTTAAGAAATACTCAAATCCATTATTCACAGATATAGACTCTTACAGGTCATTTCATTTGACCTCCTCAACAGAAGGAACAATTTTCTAGCTCGTAGAAGTTTACCGAGCATATTTTTAGTCGGATATCCATCCTCTCACAACGATCCAGCCACACAAGTACCCCCAGTTCTCACCCCCATTTGGCAGAGTGGGAATTCCATTTAATCCTTACGCTGGTAACTGAAGCAAAGACTGTTTAATCAGGCTTTGAATAGAGACTATGCATGGCTCCTGGTTTTTTCTGCTTCTACATAGATTTGTACTCATTTGCACAAGCAAGGCTCAGAGAGAGCAGCATCCAGACGCGCATCAATACTAATCACTTGGATTTTTTTCGTGAGTTGTGGCTACAAGCCTTAGCCTCTCCACTGGCACGCAGAATACAACATTTCTGATTATGCAAAGAGACCTCTGCCCTGTGAATTTGGCCTGCAGTGATTCAGATGTTAATTCTGCTAGAAATCTTCATTCATAGCCAGCATTTCAATTGCCAGCTTTTCAACCCAGGCTTCCTGAGAAACACTTCACTGGAAACTGAGAAATATCTTTTAGGACCACAAACACATGGAGTAACCTGGAGAACTCTGGAGATTCTGTACAGCTTTTAGCAACGGACCTCCAACCCATTGGGCTTTGCTTTGAGTCAGATGCCTCTTCAGGAACAGACACCGAGCTTCTCCAGTCAGGTGAGCCTGCTCTGGCAGGGGGATTGGACTAGATGATCCTTCGAGGTCCCTTCCAGTCCCTTATGATTCCATGACAGGAGATCCAGAGCGAAAAGCTGAATGCTCAAAAATAGTGTTTCGTTTAATTAGCATTGACAGTGCAAGCTACGAGCACCTTTTCAAGGCAAAATCTGCAGCATCCTCAGTCAAGGATCAACAAAAAAACCTGCTTGGAACCACTTCTGCACTCAAGCATCACAAAAAAGGGACAACCAACAAGCTATTATCAGACCAGAACAAATCACCAAGTTTAACACTGCCGATACATCCTGCTCCAAGTTTTCCTCCATTCATTTTGTTCCTCACTTCTCAGTTAGCTCTGGATAAATATTCTGCTAGGGGAGGAGCTGAAGAAGATTCTAACAACACCTTAAAATTTTCAGAAATACACAGTTCTAGATTCTGCAGCTGTATATCCTATAGTGATGAAATTTGGACTTCACTCTCATGGCTTGTATGTTAATAAATGGGTCAGAGGTGGAAGGTCATGGCTTCCAATTACCAGGCTCTGATCCATCCAATTCCCCTTCATTCTGCCAGAAAAACATGATACATGATGAGCTTTTTTTAATATTGCTTACTTGGGAGGAGCTTTTTGAAGTAAAATAATGTGGATATTCATTCTCATTGCTTTGAAGAAGACAGTAAAGGTCATTTTCTAATTTTGAAATGTTAGTCTTTTCACATTGATCATAAAGCCAGAAAGCAGCAGCTCTACACATGCTGCAAGAAGAGACCCTCGTTATGAAGCAGGGATTTCAGCATGGACTCCCAAATGAGAAGTCTTCCACCTCTCCCAGCAAAAAACTCAAAAATCAAATGAAAATGTTTGCAGTGCAATCCTCAGCCTAGAGAAATACAAGAGAGGAAAAGGAGCAGTGTTATCTCCCAAAGGAACAGCCCGACCCAGACGGCTATGCCTACAGCATCTAGCAGCAGGTGGAACAAAGGAAAATGTTGTCTTTGAAAAGGTAGAAAGTAAAAGCAAGGGATGAAAAGAAAGAATATTTGTGGGTTTTTCCTTCATAACATCAATGCAAGATGTATTTGCTAACACTTTTTTCTACTCTTTTGATTACAACTGATGTTTTCCTCCCTGTAAGTAAGGTATTAGTGCAATTTCTTCTTAATGAATACAATGGTTGCTAACACATTTATTGTTGGTACAAAGCCAAGGCCTCCTTGGAATTAAACCTTGCAAGACAGGTAAAGGGCAACAAAAAGGGTTCCTTTAAATACATGGTGGGTAAAACTAAACCTAGAGGTGTTGGTAGGCCCCCTGCTGAATGAGGTGGGTGCCCTGAAGAGAGAGGATGCAGAGAAAGCAGAGATACACAACACCTTCTTTGCCTCTGTCTATACTTCTGGGGGCTGTCCTGATATCAAGCCCCAGATTGCCAAGGCTCCAGAGGAAGTTGAGACAAGAGAGGAGCCTGCCTTGGTTGATGAGGACTGGGTTAGGGATAAGCTGAGCAAATTGGATGGACATAAATCCATGGGCCCAGATGGGATGCACCCACAGGTGCTAAGGGAGGCAGTGGAAGTCATTGCTAAGCTACTCTCCATCATCTTCTCTAACTCATGGGCATCAGGAGAGGTGCCTAGAGAGTGCAGGACAGCAAATGTCACTCCAAACTTCAAAAAGGGAAAGGAGGAGGACCCAAGTAACTATAGACCAGTCAACCTCACCTCCATCCCAGGAAAGGTGATGGAACAATTTGTTCTAGAGGCTGTTTCCAGGCACATCAAGGACAGGAGGGTCATTACGGACAGTTAGCACAGCTTCACCAAAGGGAGGTCATGCTTGACCAACCTGAGAGCCTTTTATGAAGCCATAACCAGGTAGACAGATGATGGCAGAGCAGTGGACATGGTCTATCTTGACTTCAGTAAGGCATTTGACACAGTCTCACACAGCATCCTCTCAGCCAAAATACTGAGAGAAGACCACTCCCTGAAAGGAGGTTGTAGGGAGGCCGGTGTTTGCTGCTTTCTCCCAAATAATTGCTGACAGGACAAGAGGAAATGGCCACATGTTGCACAAGGAGAAGATCAGATTGGAAAGTAGGAAAAATTTCTGTATTGAAAGAGCCATTAAACACTGGAACAGGCTGCCCAGGGAGGCGGTAGAGTCATCATTCCTGGGGATGGTGAACGGATGTGGCACTTTGGGAGGTGTTCTTGTGGTCACGGAGGTGTTTGGTCAAAAGATGGACTGGATGACCTTAGAAGTCCTTTCCAACCTTAATGACTCTGTCATTCTGTGACGTTGAGATGCCATCTCCTCTCATTTAATAACCAGTAGTATCTGCATCACCAATTCAGCCCAATCAAACCAGGATATGGTCACAGGGTAAAAACTAATGCTAGCTAGAACAGAATTAGCTTAACCCTAGCTTCTGTGGTGGTAGCTTATACTAATAAGAGGAAGTTAAATTAGCAAACAACATGAAAAGACTCAACTTCCACTCAGCAGTGTTCTGTATGGTTTTTGTATTATAGTCACATCATATTGTATAGGTTTTTATTGTTCTAACTCTTTTGTTCTGACTTTTCTTATTCTGACTCCTGTATTAAATAGGGAAGAGAAGAAACACTTTTGGAGAAGAGGAAAATAGCTCAGAGAAGAAGACCACAGGAGGGCCCAAGCCTAGTCAGAGTCTGGAGTCTTGAAACTCACATCAGAGGAAATGGGAGACAAATAACCTTAATGAGAAGGGATCAACAGCACCCCTGTACTAAAGGATTTAAAAGCTTCTAGCACAGGACCTAGCTTCATGCAACTCCTTCCACATGAATACTGAAGATGCCCGCGCAACTTCTCCAGCAGAAGTAGGACAGAGTCTGAAAGGTCTACCATTAAGCTAACTAATGACAAAGATTTTTGATAGCAAAATTATTGTATTGAAAAAATATCCTCAAAGTGTCACCCCATTCTTTTCTTCCTTGAGCTGTGCCCAAGAACAAAAGCCAGGAGGTTACATCTTGCACATCAAAAGTACTGAATGAAGATTCAATTGATGTAGCTGTGCTCTGTCTCAGCAGGCTACAGATAAAACATTGGAGGGGGGAATGAGAGTAGGACAGAGAGGATGAAATATTCTGTGAAGCAGATTTATGATGTGAAGCTGGATGATTTGGAATTTTCATTTAAATTTGCAGAAAAAGGCATGACGATTCTCCCACAGGATGGGAGTCCATTACAGAATTTAGAATTTATATCACAACACTCAAAGGGAAACACCATAATTTATGTTGCATTTATGTAATCACTGCTTTCCTGAAGGTTTTGCAATTGTGAGAACCACTAACTTGCTAAAGGGTGAAAGTTAAAAAAAAAATAAAAGGAAAGGCTATGAACTGCAAGGAACAAAGAAACCAGAAGGAAAAACTTATCTCCACCATTTCTGAGCACCCTAAGTGAACAGAAGGCTTTGTTTGTGCTACCAGAAAGAACTGAGGAAGTAGCACAGCATGCTGAGAAGCAGGATAACATCCCAGTACCCATTTGCAGCGTACCTGAGCCTAGAAAATTATGAGCTCTCATGTGTTGATCTGAGCTGACCAGAAATTCAGTTCAGCTGTTTCATTCCAGCTGCTTTATAGATGCACAAAGGAATGTTCTTAGTGAAAAAGAACTAGAAATTCATCAGAGGCAGGGCTGGGGAAAACAGCACAAGGGAAAGCAGGATAAAGACAAAAGCTCGTGGTGCTTCACAGCTCTGAATCACCAAGAATCTGTCGAGCTTCTCTCATATATATGAAAACACACACCAACATCCATGCAGGAGAAAGAAAAAAAAAATGAAAATCTGTTGAAAATCTCAGCTACCAAAAAAATGTAAACTCCAGAAATGAAAGGCAATTTTTGTATGATTCAGTAAAGTTCAGTAATAATGAATATAAAGGAAGAATAAACCTCTACAACATGACTGTGTGTTTTAGAGTAAGCTGACATCAAAAAAGTCTTGGAAAACTTGAAAACTGATTTTCTGTCATAAGAACACTCCCAGGAACATCCTCGTGCTGTGGGTTTTGAAGCCCAACCTTGCTTCACTTGGAAATCTTGTATTCCCCTTTATCCTGAGAAAACAGTTTGGGGGAGGCTGTGGGACACCCAGAACAGAATGAGCCAAGACAGAAGAATTGGAATTGCTGGAGTTTCCTTACTTTTGAACACTTTTTGACTGTAATAGCCCATTGACAAAGTATCCCAGAGGTTCTTGGCTTGTGTGTTTTATTTTTGACATCACTGAAAAAACAAAGTTGTTAAGACTACAAGCTGCACGGGCTTTTCAGGGACTTCACAGTTAATTGAGCTGTAGCTATTTACCCTGCAGTAGGCACCAGCTCTGCAGGCAATGAAAAAGTTCCCCAAGCCACAGCCAAGCTACTGTCCTTCACTTTTTTTTCCACTTAAATGCTCCAAAGCAATGCAGCTTTTAGGGAGGATGAACTGCTCCTCAGACTCTAAAAATATAAAGACACAAACCCCCTATAGTAACTCATGAGACATGCATGCTCAAAATAGTTGTGTTTCCATAAAGTTAAATGTAATCTCTTGAAGCTCCCCGAGGCTTGTTGAGCCAGACACTTATGAAGCTTTCAGGCATTTCATTCATGGAAATGTAAATTTCTTGACTGGACTTTGTGAAGGAAATATGAAAGTCCTCTAAAGTCCTATCACTCAAGAGAAAGCAGTGGTCAAAGTTCCTTAATTTAAAAAAAAAAAAAGAATAAGACCCACAGAAAAGAAGAATAGGTTTGGTTTTGTAGGAGAGTGATTTAACTTCACCCCCTAAAAGTGAATAAGTTACTCTTTACTGGCAGGAAATGGGGTTCCCATGACTTTTAGGGAAAAATAGGCAGATATTGTTTCACTGTGCCCTTGACATCACACCACATGCCAGACCTACTCCAAATCAATGAATAGGAGGTTTATCACCATCAAACATCTCCCTACTGCCATGAGGTCATTTGCTGACCTAAGGTTGTGAAGGTCATTATGATACGTATCATTCAAAAAGCACTGAGCTGGGAAGTGTGCAAGCATTCAATGTGGGTCCACAAGAAATATATCTACTGAGCAAACATAACATCTTCTGCAGAATTCTGCGGATGGTAAGGGTACAGAGGGGGCTGTTTCTCTTGGATTACACAGAAGGTAGAGCTGCTTCACCTCACTGGCAGTGATGTTACTAGAAAGCAAGCTTTCCTGTTGTGCACCCATCAGGAGCACTGTGCAATACACTTTCACTTGGGGAAGAGCTCTCTTGACAAATCATCTATGTACTTTTTGCATAGCAGTTACTGTGATGCATAGAATCATTCAGGTTAGAAATCACCTTTAAGATCAAGTCCAACAATACACTGTACTCATAGAACACCAGGTTGGAACAGACATCAAGAATCATCTAGTCCAACCTATCAAGTTAAACTATAATTTAACTGTTAGTTATATAATTAAAATACAGCTTAAATCAACCTCAGCTTCAATTTTCCCAGACAGAAATTTAGTGAAATATTTCTCCCCTCCAGCCTGACAACTTCAGAAGGGGAGGCCAGAGATAATGTCTCAACCTCAGAAAGTCTATCCAGTCTGGAGCATAAATGCAGACTGACATTTCTTTCCTAAAGACCTTCTTCCCTCCTACCACACAGTAAGATGTGTGGAAAGGACTGAGACTCCAAAGACTTCTGAAGATATTTTTATGGAATCACAGAACATCAGAGATTCAAGGTGACCTCAAAAGATCATCTAGTCCAATCCTCCTGCTGGAGCAGGATCACCTAGACTAAGTCACATTTTGTGGCCAAGAATTCAGCATCTCTCTCCTCCCTGCTCTCTCTATCCTGACACTCAAACATCCCACAAGTCACTCTGTGCTGACCTGCCCTTTAAAACTGCAATTACAGAAATTCATTAAGCAAATCCTGTGTTCTTTGCACTTTTAGAACAGACGACAGCTGGGTGTTCCAAAACATTTTTGGAATTTGTGCTGGTTTTGCACACTGTTAACCATATGGAGTACTAAGGTAACAGCCTTCAGTGCTGAAGCACATCATAGAATCATTGAATCATTAGGGATTGGAAGGGACCTCGAAAGATCATCTAGTCCCAATCCCCCTGACACAGCAGGATCACCCAGACCAAGTCACACAAGAACACATCCAGGTGGGTCTTAAACATCTCCAGTGAAGGAGACTCCACAACCTCCCTGGGCAGCCTGTTCCAGATGGAAGACTATTATCCAGGCAACTATCAAAGAAGAGGTAGAGACCAACTCTAACTTGAACACTTGTAAATGTTAAAGATCTAAACATTAAATGTGGAAAAAAATAGGTACAAATACTTTGTAATTACAAGATTTATAATTACAAGATATGAACACAAAAACCAATAAAAAGAGAGCAATGAACTAAAGAGATGTCAAATTATGGTATTTAAGAGGCAAAGTACAAAAATATGTACAAGTCATGACTGGTTTGGCTGATACTTTGAAATTCTATCTAGGCATATAGGAACCATGAACTAAACTGACAGAAATCACTTTTATTAGTAATAGTCAATCACATTTAGCAGAACAAAGGAGTGGTAACATTTCCAAGGGTGGAAAGTGAAAGTGAAATACAAATCAGCTTTCATGATTAGAATGGGGAAGAAATAGGTTTATACTTTTTATGGGTTTTATTTTTTAAAAAAACTTTATAGATGTTTTGAATACAGAAATCTGTAGAGAACATAAAGATTTATAGTTTTTCTGGTTTTACTGTCCAAGAAGGGAACAAAGTAAGTGTAAGGGAGAAATAAAACCCAAGGGATGTTTATCTACAGAGCCGTAAAGCAAAACCTTGGTCTTACTGACACTTAATAATAAAAAATATAATTTTATTATTAATAATTATATTAAAAATATTAATAATAGTATTATGATAAAACTAAAAATAAAATAAAATTATAAAATTTAAGGATATTATTATTATTCAGAAATCCAACAAGGTAACTACCAGATGATCTTTTGCGGTCCCTTCCAATCCCTAATGTTCTGTGGTTCTGTGATACAGCTTTGTATATCAAGCTGTTTCCAGTGCACAGCTCAGTATTTAACCTGCATGGATATGTGATATTACAGGAAATTAGGGGAATGAAATATAGGAGATAAAAGTTCAGGTCAGTGAACTTTTCCATGGGCTGCTGTAGATTTAATAACACTAAAGTCTGATGCTGAGCAATCGATAATGAGAGTTACAGTACAAGAATAAACCTCAACCACATGAACACACAAAGCAAATCATTTGCTAATCTGTATTCTACCCAATTTAGTTTAATGAGAAAATTATGTGTAAGTGACTTTCAGACTCTATATCCTCTCAGATACTACAGCTGCAGGCACATTTAGGATACAACAGGATCTAGTGGGCTGCACCACTCATGCCATCAGAAATATCACGGATGTTTAACCCACTGAGGTATTTGCAGACAGTCACTTGTGCTTTTTTCTTTTTTTTTTCTCTTTAAAAAATTGGGTTAAAATTGGATTATCCCAGCCTAAACGAGTTAAATTCAGAGTGAAGCATCCTGCATGCCACTAAGTGAAAGCATCAATATATTTGTACAACAGACCCAGAACAAGGTGAAACAATATGTAGCACAAACTACTTCAAAATCTTGTTTGAGAAATTCAATAGAGACCAGTCCAGAACTAATAAACAAGCCACAGTCACCTACTTTCATTCAAAGTTATGTAACTTGGATAAACAGTAGAAGAAATAAATCCACATCTGCTGTAACAGCAAAATTACTTTATAAACTTTAATTGAAGCATCATCTAAATCTCTCCCGGCCATTAACATCAATTATGATTTTTCTCGTGCAGCTTTACTGGGATTTGGAGCTTTATTTTTTTTTTCTAGTTTTTGTTTCAACCAAGTTGGTGCTTGTTTCCACAGTCACACATTCCATATATGTATTCTGCATTTTCCCACTTCTTTGTAGCTTTGTTTTCCTTTCAGCTCCATTCTGTTGCTGTCACAACAGAAACAATATGCCTCCCTGTACCCAGACAGCTACAAAATTCCCTCAGCATGATCACTGCTTAGGATTTCAGCCTGTAACTTCCCCCTAATTAACATCACACAGCATCCGAATTAGAAGCACAACACAAGGATGCTATTTTTCTCCCCAGCTTTAACCAGGGAGCCATGAGGAATGTTAAACAATTACTTAGAGTAGTTTTAATTTACAAATAACTAGACATCTGCCTGAGTTTGCCTTGCACTCATGAAAAGTAAGGAATAAGTAAAGGTCAAAACCTGTCTGGTTTCTCCACTATGAAACACTCGGGAAAGAAACACCCTCCAAAAGCCCTCTGGCTTGTGAAATCACACATGCATGATATCTGATAACTGCAATTAGAAGTTGAGCTCATTTTCAGCAGTATCTGTCCCTGTTCTAATTGTCCCAGTCTAAATTATAGGGCTGGAGCTCTCAGCCAGCCAATGGAGATCAAGAAAAATCTGCTTAAGACAGTGTCCCTTTCTTCCTGTTTTCACAGGAAAGCTTCAGAAAACTTCAGGCCTTAGACAAACCCTTTTTTCCTTGTTTTTTTTTCAACTCAGCCATGTAGCTGAACTCGGCCACAGCTGCATTACAGAATCCAGCACGTCCCAGACAGATTTGGCGCTGCTAAGAGGAAAACAGCAGCTTCCTCCGGTCCTGCTAGCAAAGTTGACTGCCAGCACTGCTGTCAAGTAACATAGGTCTGGCACAACATAAGCCACATCACTGTCTGAAAGCTCCATTTGTACTACAAGCCTTCCTTAGTCTTCTGGCCCTAATACTTCTTTCTGATAAAATCAAAACAAACACCAGAAATGCTGAAGCCTAACTGGATTTTTCACCTTCCCATATTACACATCATGTTAAATCCAACTTCTACACGATGTTAGACAAGACTATACTTCCAGTAATAGCTCTGACAGATCTGGATGAAACTCCATTACCCGGGAGACAGGATTATATTTACCAAGAAGACCCAACAAAGCAAAAGCAACCCATGAACAAACAATCTATAATCTAATTGTGACCGCAGCTAACCAACAGTCTTCAAAAGTTGAGGAAAAAACCTCATCAGCCTAATACTCCTTGGATCTGGTCCTAGTCTAGGTGAGTGCTTAGGAATACAATAGATGCATAGTCCCATCAAAACCAGTGAGACACAGCAAATTTAGGAAAAAATTAGATTAATAAGTTTAATACGTATTATGTATTGTATTTTCTAGACAAGAGCTTTCTTCTACAAATAGAAGTATGAGAATTCTAATTCCCTTCAACCACGGTGCTGTAGTCACAGTTAAAAGAAAAACCTCTCCAATGACAGGGTGAAAAGGATTTTCATGCAAGTGTGCTTTTATAATTAAAAAAATAAAGTGGAAAAACCCCTGTTCTTGCTCCTAATGAATACTTATTCTTGCTCGTAATGAAGACTTCCTTAATAGTGAGCTCCACAACAAAGTCTTTATGAAAGAAAACACATACTGTATTTGACAGCTGCAACACAATAAACTTTTATCTAGACCAAATTCACGTCAAAAAACCTTTTAAGTGTCACTAAAAAGGCCTAAGAGAGCTGCATCTAGTATTTTCTGATTGAGTCAGGACCATCTTCTCTAAAAACCTGGAGAACAATAAACGTGTTTGAGACACAGGCTGTTACACCTTGAACTTGGCTTTACCAATACTGAAAGCTGTGCTCCTAACCCTCTGTGCACCTTGTTACCGTGGCAACACTGATGAGACAGACAGTTCACAGATAAAACAGATATCATGATGAATAAATGTGTCACAGCACTCAATAATTATTGCTCAAACAAAGCAGTACAGAGGAAGCGCTGAAATTCCTTCATCAATTGGCCACCCACAGTTTTCTCTCCTTTGTGGAAGAGCCCCCTTGAAAATGCACAACATTGGGATGGAATCCCACAGTTCATTAAAGGCTTCTCACTTCAGGGTGTCAATCACAGACACCACAGCAGTTTTTCCCCCAGTCCACCTCAGAACAGGCTCAGCTGTACAGACGTGTTGCTTATCCATGGCTACGAGAACAGAAGCAGGAGAGAGGGGCAAGGCAGCTGCAGCTGTAGGAGCTGCTGATGGCCACAAAGCCACACGTCTCCCACATGGGGCTACACTGTGGACACTAGGAGAAATGATGTTCTGCTACCTCCCTGGCTCATCCCACCTTGGGAATTATAGAATCATTCTGGTTGGAAAAGACCCGTGAGATCATCAAAGCCAACCAATAACCCCACTCGATCAAGTTTACCACTACACCAGGTCTCTAAAAACCACATCTAAACAATCTTTAAACACATCCAGGGATGGTGACTCAACCCCCTCACTGGGCAACCTGTTCCAGTCCCTGACTACTCTTTCAGCCAAAAAAATTTCCTTATGCCAATGAGCCAGCACAGCTTTAAAAGGTCTGTCAAAAGCCACAACAGTCCCATCTCTTCGGTTCACTACCCAATTAATTTGAGTCTGAGTCAGCAGTGTGATGGTAAATTATTATTTCTCTAGCAATGCTCCTTTTTAGCACATTCTAACAGAGGAAGCCCATGCAGAGAAGGCCCAGCCAGCAATTTCTGCAGAGCAGCCTGACACTGGCACGCTCTGATAAATCAGCTGTCACTAAAGACCATGAGCAGCTGAAAAGGAAGGAAAATGTGTAGATGGGGTGCTACGGAACAGGGTTTAGTGGGCATGGTAGGGTTGGGTTGATGGTTGGGTTTGGTGATCTTGGAGATGTCTTCCAACCTTAATGATTCTGTGATTCTACTGTAAAGGAGCAGAACAGAGAGGAAAAACAGGCATCTTGGAGCTTTTTAGGGAAGAATATTCATTCCCAAGTCATGTAATGTACAGTCCATGGGGAAGGAAAAACAAAGGCAGGTCCCAAACTACATGCAGCTTTCAGGACACCTGTATTTCTGCTCCCTGATCTTCTGATTGCCTTTATCAAGAAGTGCTTCATGCTGCAGGTACATGAAAAATTACAGCTACCTTCATTCCACATGCTGCATGCAGGCCAGGAACATGACTTAGTTCCTTCGTCTTCCACTGTGACTCCTTATACCTTAAACAAGCTCCTAAGTAGCCACGCATTTTTACAGTAAATCCAAGAAGAGGCAGAGCAGATGTGGAGCTGTGTTCTTCAACAAGAACTCCCAAACCAGAGGTTTTTGAAACACCCAATGTGATTCCTACTTAGAACACAACCATATAATTTGCATTCTCGAGCTATTCACTACAGCATGGCTCAGAAAGAAGTGCAGTGTAATGACAAAGAAACCCTGTGTGGAATCACTAAATGTGGGTGCCTACCTTCCCTGATAGCAGTAAATGGGGTTCCTTCTTCTTCTTGTAATCTAATCACCTTCAATGCCACCAACTTCCCGTTTACCCTGAAAGGAAAAGAAGGGGGGGAAATAAAAACCAAAATTAAAGCAGAAACAAAGATTCTCATTATAGAACTTGCTTCCCATTATGTACTGGATGAATTTCTTCCTGCCAATGCCAGTGATTCATTTATCCCACTGTAAGAAACAATTCAGAGCTTCTGTCATGCCAACCTCATATTTTCACTCAGATGCAATCTAAAAGATTATCTCAGTTTTCTCTTCCCTTTCACAGAGCACCAGGTTGAAACTTTGTTAAGTATCATGCTGCAAAATATGATTTTAAAGTATCTGTCCTTTATTTGACCAAATTGTTCAAAGTAGAAAGCCTGTGATTTTCATCAATCACCCTACTCGCAATGTGCCCATACTCCTCTTCCCACTGCATCACACCAACAATTATATCCCTCAAAAGGCTATGAAAGATGGGAAATATTATTCAGGTCACTCTGGCCATCCCGCTGGGTCAGGATCATTACTAATGGACATTCTTAACTACACAGTCCAGGCTAGTTTTAGATTATAATGATTCTCATTTATAAGATGAAATATATTTTGTGCTCCAAGGGACAAAACTTCACAATGGCTCACTCCAGTTTAAAATCTCTTTGGCTGGTTTCACTTCTGCACTCAAAATTTCACCATACATGAAGAATATTTAACTAAAAATAATCTAATTTGTTCCATTTATCTAAACTGAATGTTATAAAAACTGAATTAAAGATAAAAACTAATGCAGATTATCCCCCTCAAGAACAAACTCAGCCTCCGAAACTTTAACAGATGTCCCAGGTATGAAAAGCAATGGAGAGGACAGATTATTGAAAAGGCATAAATGGAGTTGGCCTTCCAAATAACTACATTAAATTATTATAATCATCACCATCATCATCGTTCCTGTTGCAATAATAATTAGTTACAACTATTGTTCTTTGTTATTATCACCATTTCTTTCTGTAAAAGCAAAATGGCCCTTTACAGTCACAAAGCCCAAGGAAAAACTGGAACTTCCACACCCCTGTAGTCATGGAAGAATCTCCCTGCTGTACTGCACCCATTTTTATAAACAGAATGATATGGAAACCTCCCAGGCTGAAATCATCTTCTCCCTCAGACTTTGAATTTTAGCACTTAGGTGACAGGATGGCCACTGTTTTAATTTTTCTAATTATTTTTCTTTCACAACTGCCAGAATCAAATTCTGTCTAAACCCAGCGTTACATAATGACTCTGAGCAACTTGAGAAACCCTGGTTATCAAAGGATGGTTCACTCATCACCTTCCAACTATTTGCAATACTTCAGACTGGCACCAGTTTGCGTTTCAGGCTGTTGAGAGATAATTATCAGCTTAATCCTACTGGATTATCTGCATTTCTCCTTATGTTTGCTTACGTATATTTTTTTGCTTAGATTTGAATGGGGCTTCTGGCAACAGGAAGAGATAAACCTTGTCCCAAGTAGCATTATGAGTCAGACAGGAGACTAAACCATAGTAAAAGCAGAAATAGCAAGACTGATGATAGACACACTTTTCATACACACGTGTGGTTTAGTTTCCAATTCCTCCATCAGTACACTACCCTCCCTCTCACAGAATCATCCTGGTTGGAAAAGATCCTTGAGATCACCAAGTCAAACCAATTACATGCACATAAATAAATTACACACCTGGGTAAGCAGATGATTTTACAATATATGAAATAACTGCTCAGGAGGAATTTAAGTAGGAAAAGCAAGAATATTTTGCAGATTAAGAAAGGGACATATAATGTTTAGAGAAGGCAATACAGAATAAACCTGAAAAACAGCAGTCAAAGAGGCACTAAAACAGGGAAATGGAGGCTCTTGCCAGAAAGATTGGCAAAGAGCATGCAGTATTGTGCGGATTATGTTCTTTTTAATCCAAAATTCTACATTCCATTGATCCATTAAGAGTAATAAATGACGCAAACAACAATAGGATGGGATTAATTTCAAAGAATTCAGTAGGTGGGCTGTACTATGTAGTTATCACTATTTACAGATATCATGGCTACCCTTAATGGTATGAGAATGATCCAACTAATCTCAAGCAGTGTTCCTCTGAAATTTCATTCTCCTCTTTAGTATTATATTTCTCTCTTACAACTTCCACATGGAAGTTACACCAAATGAACTTCCCACAACTTTCTATAACATCAGAATAAAACAGCCCCTTGCTATCCAGTCATCAAAACTTTTTCTCCGCAGATTTTCTACCAACAGGAGCGTGTAAAACTAGAGATGTAAGACATGATGGTATCATCAATTAGAAGAGACAGGGGTGTGTATATAGACATCTTTTAACTACTCTCCAACTGATGCAATCTCAGAATGCAGGTAGATGGTGCTGCAGAGATCAGCAAAGGGGATACGTTCGGGTATAGCCTTGCTCCTGCTAAATTCCTGCCACACAGTCCTGCTGCTGTCTTGCACTCGTTCTCACTCCTTTTAGACCCTTAAAGGAGCTTAAATAGAAGACTCCTCTCCAAAATAACTATTTCATATTTTTAAAAATTACGTAGGTAGTTTTCACCTTTCAGAAGCAAAAACCACTAGAAAATGTATCAGAAGGATTGAGACCACCTCTTGAGAGAGGGATCGAGCCAGCTATGTCAGGAAATCGTTCCCTGTAACGATGGGCCAAAACAATGTGGTTATTTCCTTAGAAACAGCATTGAAAAACAGAGACCTGACCTCTGCAACCTATCCAAACTTGTCTTTGCAGCCTTTGGCAGTGACCAGATAAGGTTAGCAGAATCCTTCCCAGATATTATTTTACATTTGCCTTCCACAGCTTTCAAGACATGCTCGATATTGTCACGATTTTCATAAGCAACTAAAAAAATTGACAGGCAGAAAGCTTTTTAGGCAATGAAAAGGAAGTGCTGCTGCCTATTGTAACGCCCAGGAATCAATACGTGATCTTTCTTGCTCACTGCCCAAAGTAAACAACTTCATACCTTCTGAAAAAAATACACTGAACTAGGTCAAGAATTTCACTCATGTCCATCCTCTCAACTGCTTCATTAGTGTCTATCAAGAATTATTGACTATATAAATTCCTATTTATATTGACTATAAAACCCCTGTTTCCTGTCTTCCTAAACTGACTGACTCTTCTCTGGAGGCATTTAAAAGCCTCCTGGATATGTGCGACTTGATCTAGGTGATCCTGCTGTGGTGGGGGGATTGGACTTGATCTTTCTGGGTCCCTTCCAATCCCCAATGTTCTGTGACTCTGTGATACTGTTTCTTTCTCTCTCTCACACAAAAATCTTCAGAGAACGGCCAGAAATCCTGAAGCCTCTCTAATGATCACCCAAAGCTACTCTAGGCAAACTACCAGCAGCGGCAGTTTTCCAATGTATGGACATTCAGCAGTGTGATGTTACATAATCGCTTCTAATAGATTTTTGGGAAAGAAAACGTAGTCAAAAGTGCTTCATATGGAATACAGGAAATGTCTGTATATTAGAAAACATACAGATGAGTTACAAAACCCACTCATCTGTGATTCTGCCTATTCTAAACCAGCACAGATCAGCATTACCAAGATAAATACATTTATAACAAAGACTATTAATGACAAAGTAGAGACAATTAGAAATTATTGAATGCTTTAATACATCATTAAAGACCTACAATACTGATTAACATAAAGTAACTGATGACTTAATTGGCTTCACTGGAGATAATGCTGATGGGGCCACAGACAGTAAGTGTACAAGAACTATCTTTTCAAGTTCTTCAGTTATATTCAGATGCAATGAATGTTCTAAATATTACACATCCTGAAGAGTCAATTAACATAGAACTGCCACTCTAATTTCAATATGTTTATTAAACACACGGTTTTACCGCTGGCTGGAGTTGAGGTCGAGTTCATAGTTCAAACAAGAGCCAAGTCTGGAACATTTATGGGGGAAAAGAAAAAAAAAATCAGTAGATAGAATTGGGACAATGGTCTTATTTGTGAGACACATTCCAAGAAACTGATTCTTCTGGAGAAAAAATTAACTCAGTTGTAAAACTTGCACTTACACAAAAAGCTCAAAGTTTAATGTTCAAAGCCTGAGGATATCTGATGAGATCCAAAGCTATAGCAATGTCAGACTTCTAAAATGCTGAATGGACTATGTGGTCTAATGACATCAGGTTCTGTCAGAATCTCCCTGTGAAGAAACACGTCGGAGGCAAATCCACTGTAGGTTTAATCCCCTCTGATTATTCTGCCAACAAGCACCTGATTCTGCACTGAGAGAAACTCTGTGGTTTACAAAACCCACTGACAGTCCTGTTAAAGCCCTGTGGTGCAAATACTCAACGGTCTAAGATGGCCCCACAATTTCTCTTTTTCACTGCCACACCATGTTTTAATCTCCATCCTAAATAGAAGAAACCTTGGTTTAGAAAAAGCCACTGATTATAGTTACTCCACAGGACATTTATTAGCACTGAAAAACAAGATCAAAAAGTTCCAAAGGAGATAAAGAATTTAAATCATTAATTAGTTTTGTCATTGGAATTCAAGGATCCTCTTCATCACAGGAGTTTAGGTGGTCTCAGATAATGTGGCAGCCCTTGCTTGAACAGGAGCATGTAAGCAGCATCTCAGCCCTGCAGGTCTCTAGTCTCCACCTCCCAGTCCACATCATTCACAGAGTCATAGAAACATCAAGGTTGGAAAAGATCTTAATTAAGTCCAACTGTCCATCTTACAACCCCTAACCACTACATCATGCCCTAAAACACCACATCTGCCGAGCTGTTAAACCCCTCCAGGGATGGTGCCTCCACCACCTGGGTGGCAGCCTGTTCTAATGCCTCACCACCCTGTTCAGTTCAAACCAACCAGCCAAGTACAGGCACTTGATCTAAGCTTACTGGAAATGCATCACCTGGGACTGGAAGCAGGGAGTGATGTGCAGTATGCATTCTCCTATATACATCTCACATCTCTTTCTGCTCCATTGACATTCATATAAAGAACATAATGATTTTCAGCTCAAAAGAATTTAAAGATAAGCATAATGGTATCATCTAGAGGTATATTGGCCTCTTACAACTGTGCACACCCACAGTCACAGGGGATCTTCTGAGAGATGCCATTCCATGGCTAACTAGAAAATACATTAGCTCATAATAGCATTTAGTCAGCAAACTACTTTAGTGTCTGCTCTGTGTAGAGGTGTCAGTGCCAAAACACTACTATCAAGTAACTTGTAGCCCTTGTTTCCAAGGTGACTGCGTTGTAGACTAGTTTTCCTACTACATTTTCCTGTGCCTTCCTGGGAAAGTAATGGGACAGCTTTTCTTTCCTCAATTTTAACCCCTGCTATGAGATATAATAACGCTGAGTTACCTCTGGAAACTGCTTTGCAGGTTGAAGCACATCATGTGTAGTGTAATGTTTTCTTTATAGGCACAACTCTGGAGGAAATATCTCCCAGTATTTCTTTTAAACATTGAGAAATTAACTCTGTGCTGAAGATTCATCTTCTAGTCAGAATACTCATAACTTATTTTTGTCACTACTTGAATTTTTTCTACCATTTGCTATTCTGGTTCAAGATACATTTATCATTAGTTTTGCATCTAGTTCAACTCAAAGTTAGTTTTCCATTTAAAGATTTACTGTGCTAGAGATTTTTATTGAAATGTCTACATACACACTTTATAGACCCATGCTGTGACTTTAAAATGTCAACAGAAAAAGCAGCCTACCATAATCAGTTAAATGTGTAACATACTAAAATATATTTCATTAATAAATATGTATATAAACACTTATTTAGTAGGTACCCACTCAGTGTCTCATATGATGTATTCATAATATGAATTGTCAAGAATATATTCATAATCCAAGACTATATATTCCTTATCCAGCCATCCAGTATCCACAGATGAAAAGTTTCTTTTATACATGAATATGGATTTCAACACAATTTGCAAGAAACAGAAATAAAGGTTCAGAAGGTTTTGGTCACTAAGGCAACATGAATGAGATCAGTTTTGAAATACTCAGTCCATGGCCACCATACCCAGCTCCAGTGACAAGTGCCTCCCCTTCAGACCTCCAAACAAAGACCAAACAAGACCAACTCCCAATGAGAAATAGGGAGCTCCAAACTAGTCCCACTAGTTGTTTATTCAGCTTGGAATTCCAAGCTGCTTATCACAAGTTGCCCTAGTAACTCCCCAGTCCCACTGGCTAAGACCCACCAATTTCAAACCACGACACCAGGATCTATTAGGACAATTATTGTATTAAGAATAAAGTGAAACGATGTCATTTCAAGCTAGGCAAAAATGCATTTGAGCTCTTTGTTGCAAATTCTACGTGTTTTTGGCAATACTTTGAACACAGGCAACTTAGTCAATGTGCAGAAAAAAGCAAAGGTACGTTAAAAATCACGTGGCCTTTCAGTGCAATAATCAGATCAAGACCACAGCAGTGCAGAAGCAGTTGAGATTCCTCTGGCTTGCCTCTCAAAACACGGACGCGTGCTGTGCAAGCAGCAGTCACAGACCACGTCCCTTTAACAGAGGTCATCTTTTTTAATTCTTCGCCCTGAAGAGTCATTAAGCACAGTGGGAGGAAGAGCATTAAAATCATGCCAACTCCTCATATTGCCAAGAGCACAGGTTTTTCCCTTAAGTGCAGTCTGTAGAGTTCCCAGGGTGGGGATGGAAGGTCTCCACGCTGCTTTGTGAAGGTCTCCCTTCTGCTGCCACCAGCTTCTTCTCCAGGCTCTCACAATGCACATCAATATTCATGAGGCACAGACCAAGCCAGATCCTGTTGCTGTGCATTCAAGTAAATTTATAATCAAGCTCAAGAGGGAAGGTCAATGGCAGCAGGAAGATTTACATGTCAATAGGCAGACAGCACTTCGGCTCAAGTGCACAATGAAATGATACAAGAATTCAAAAGGCACCTAAGTTGAAGAGGGACTTTGTATGAGAGGCTCTAGTGATAGAACAAGGGAGATGGGTTCAAGCTAAAAGAGGGGAGATTTAGGTTAGATCTTGCTAGAAATTCCTCCCTGTGAGGGTGCTGAGGCACTGGAACAGGCTGCCCAGGGAGGTTGTGGCTGCTCCATCCCTGGAAGTGTTCAAGGCCAGGTTGGATGGGGCTCTGGGCAACCTGGTCTGGTGAGAGGTATCTCTGTCCAGGGCAGGGGGTTAAGAATAAATCATCTCTGAGGTGTCTTTAAATCTAAGTCATTCTATGATTCTATCATCACTTGAAATGTTTAAGGAGTTACCCAAATGCAGAGTCAGTGAAATTCACATAATTTTTTTTACAGTCTCATCAGTAAATTACTAGGACTAGAGCTCCAAAATTTTACAGAAAAAAAAAAAGAAAAAAGCTGATCTGTCTGGAAAGCGATCTGCGCTCCATAAAGTACGCAGCCTGTTGGTATTTTATACAACAATAAAGAATCTAACCCGCATGAAAGCATAAAACGAACACACCAAGATGAGTTTCCTTATGTACTCCTGACGTGACACACATGGAATCAAATAAATTTGCCTATTAATGCAACTGTCAATCAGAAACAAATGGCTAGGTGGCTACTTCTTCAATAAAGAAAGCCCAGCCTAAGAGAATACAGCTTCAATTTCCTCAGGAGCATGGTCCCATTCATTCTGCTGCCTACTTACTCAAGGGAATGATCTTTTCTGATTACAAAAAGAGAAATCATCATCCATTGAATCAGTCCACACCATTCCACTATACTGGAATCCTACCACAAATACTTCAACAGACAGAAAATAACAAGGCAAAGGCTTGGGACTGCTGATCCTGCTCCAAATTGCAAAAAAGGCAGGTTTGCCCTGAAAGGAAGCTGCTGCAATGCATTGCTTTAAATTTGAATAAAAGAATGGCTGATTTTTTTGTCTTTGGAGGTAAATATCTATCTTTTAGTCTTTCCAAATAATAAGCCAAGATCACAACTATTATTCAATCATTAAGATGAGAAGAATAATCAGCAAATAACTATCAGAATGTTAGAAATAATTTTAAAAGCTGAAATATATCTCAGGAAATGGCTTCCCACATGTAGCTAACAATCAATAGTAAGGAAAATAATTCTGAGGACGAAGCATCACTCAGAACAACTCAATCTGATCTTAAAATCTCCATCTTCAACTACACTTCAGGACACATCTCAGAAACTTTTCGACAAAATGAGAAAAAGCATTCGAGTTGGTAGAGAATCGATAACTCTCAAACATTTTTACTCAAAATGCTCTTGCTGTGTTACCAGCTTTCCCAAGCACACATCACATATGCATTCTGCAATGTGCCATGACAGCTTAATCCTTCCAGCAACGAAACTGGGCACGTGCCAAAACACACAGGCACTAGGGATATAAAGACTTCAACCAGTAACGTTGAAGTTGCTGATAAAAAGAATTTATGTGTCTATATTAAATTATTTTGAGGGAGAGTAGTGGCAATGATTGTAAGTAAACCTCTGCAAAGGAACCAAACTTAGAGTAGACCAAAATTCCATTCATTCCCTTCATGTTGTTTCAGTCAAGCTTTCTAATAGCGACAAACAAAAGACTAACAACTTACTGCATATATTCAGTGTTGGTCTGGCATCAACAGAAAAATCTTCTTGACAGCATATTGTGCTTTTACCTCTAAAAATTCATTTGGTGTGGATATTGAGAAAGTGGTGTGACTTTAAAATACAAACAGAACATTTGATTAACACTGTGGGATCTTGTGTTCTCCTGTAAAGGTTAAGTCACACCTCTGCAATATCCCCTCAGCCTCTTTCACTAGAGCAAGCAGCAGCCAGCAGGACTTTGCATTCATTCATAAGGAGATATGTACAAATACAGCAATATTTGATTCTATACTAAATAATATCCTGATCATTTCTTTTATTAATTAATATTTTCTGCTTGTCTTCATTTGCACACTAAGTTACATGGAAAAAAATCACTACTTACTTGCTTTTTCCTTTGTATACTGTAGCGTAGGACCCTTCCCCTAGTTTTTCCAGTTTTTCATAGGAGTCTGCTTTTCCAAACTTGGGGCTTGTGGGCTAAGAAAAAGAAAAAAAAAGATGACCTTTCAGCATGCATTAACTGCTTTGATTTAACCTTTGGAGACCAAACAGCATTATCAGAACTCATAGGCCTGCATGTTTTCACAATAATTAAAAAAAAAATCACAGCAGAGCTAATCAAACACTGTAATAGGCTACTCAAATAAAGCATCATCCGACATCCCAGATGGTGGTTTCTGATATCAGCCATCCACTTACATCACTGGAACTATCAAAAGGATTTTGTTCTTCAAAGAGATGCTTGTTTCCCTTTTTCACATATACTATTTCATACAAGGACATAGATCATTATCAACTAAGCCATCTTATATCTGTTAAGAGATCTAAGCAACAGTCTTAATCTACCCTACAAAAATCATATTAAAAGAGCTGGGTTTCATTGGTTTTCTTTTTAGAAGAAAGCCAATGTAAACACACTGCCCTAAGTAGGCAGAGTCCTGGTATCACGTATCTTGCAACCCAGACCTTTCTATGACACTATGATGCTGCTACCCAGTTCCTAAATATTAGAAGACTGAAAAATTGTCATATGGGAACTCTTAGAAATTTTTGCTCTTCCATTATTTGGAAGACTTCAGTACAGGTAAGGTAGTACTATTCTTGGTTACAAACACTTTCTGTCTGGTTAGAACCTAATTTCTTACTGTGTTTTTAATCCCAGCTTTATAACAGATGCCACCGACAGAGGTGACTAAATTATTTATTCTCATTTAAGGATCCAATTATGGACTAATGCAACACTAAAGAAAAAAGTGTGTTTAGGTGTTTAAAGTGTCTCCCACCTAGTGAAGAGGGATTACAAAGTATTTGTGGGCTGTAGAGTTAGCAGCTTTGGGGTGGAAATGCTGCCCTAGTTAGCAGTCAGTAGTGCACTGTTGGTTTCCTCATAGCGAGGAAAAAAGGACACGTGTTCTACATCCATTCTTATTTCCACACTGAGATTTACTTGTATGTGATACTGCTGGAAACCATAAGACAAAGGTCACAACAACTTGTAATGCCTTAAGATCCTGATAGGAAACAGGACGCCTTTAATCCATTACTACACTGCAAATCATCAGCAGTAATATTCCTACAGCCTCCAGCTCATTTCTGTGTAGTCCAGCTGCCAGAAGCATAGATTTTGGGTCATGGCTTTTGACTCACTCTTCTGAAAGTGGCTGCATCCTCAGCAAGCATGGGCAAAACACTGCAAACTTCATGGGCAGGATGGGGAAGAGAGCTCGTTCATGCTCACAGAACATGAGGGGTTGGAAAGGACTTTTAAAGATCAGCTAGTCCAATCTCCCTGCCAGAGCAGGGTCACCTAGAGTAGGTCACCATTTCCTCTTGTCCTATTGCTTGTTACTTTGGAGAAAAGACTGTCACCCACATCACTACAGCCTTCTCTCATGTAGTTCCAGACAGCAAATACTATCTCAACTCTGCCTCCTTTTCTCCTGAAAGGCTAAACAACCCCAGTTCCCTCTTTTTGGACTCCAGCACCTCAATGTCTTTCTTGCAGTTCTTCTTTCTGGCCTTCCTGGCTACCTGGGCACATTGCTGGTTCAGAATGACTCAGCTGTCCATCAAAACATATCTCATCATAGAACATTGGGGATTGAAATAGACCTCAAAAGATCACCCAGTCCAATCCCCTCGCCACAGCAGGATCACCCAGATCAAGTCGCACAGGAACACATCCAGATGAATTTTTAAATGTCTCCAGGATGTCTGAAAACTGGTTATTTACTGAAAGTCTGTTTTGCTAATTAAAGCCTTCAAGTCTTTCTTATGAAAATTTGTTGGCTGTAAGTCAAAGGGAGATCTTCTATGGGCACAGACATGAATACTGCACTGTGAGCATCACTGGGACTTTTCATAGTGTCAGAGCTTTGTACTTGCTACCAAAATAAAAGGAGAAAACAACTATTTAATGGGAAAAAGCTGGAAGTAAAATATAAGTCAATAAGAGATTATATTTGTAAGAATCACAGTAAAGTGATTTTTCATAGGGAAAATGAGAGAACTCAAATGGGAAAGACAGACTGAAGCGAGCAAAGATCATCATGCCTCTGGTGACTTCAACACAGTCCCAAGTGACTGTGAAAGCCAGCACAGGTTGGGGTGGATCATGTCATCCCCAGCATGACACTAGCAGCTAGAGCACAGAACGGTGCAAGTCTCTTTCTTCAGGACATTCACCGGGAGTTTTACTTGTTAAAATGTTGTTAAACCTTCACTTTCCTTGAAAACATTTTCCATTAAGGTCACATTTTTCCTGGTACAAGATTAGTCCAAGAGCTCCACTGAGCATGAGGAGGGAACATATTCAGCAGTGCACTTTACAGGAACAAAGATATTTTTCCTCTCCAGTTAAGGCAATACAATTCATAGTAACGAGATAGAAAGAGTACACCAGAACGCTGAACACAGAAATAGAAAAGGCTGGTATTTCAGACTGCCATGAGTGCACTAAAAATAGCTGAGAGAAAGTTAAATGAGACAAAACTGTCTTTTCTGACCAAGATAGACATCAGGAAAAAGTTCTTGAATCTGAGGGTGGTGGATCACTGGAAGATGCTGCCTAGAGAGGTGGTGGAGGCCCCATCCCTGGAGACATCCAGGGTCAGGCTTGATGGGGCTCTGGGCAACCTGTTCTAGTTAGAGATGTCTCTGCTTGTTGTACTAGATCACCCTTGGAGGTCCCTTCAAATCCAACACATTCTGTGTTTCTATGGTTTCACGTATATAGAGTGTAGGTTTAATCCAAGATCTTGCACCACGTTGCCATTCCTCTCCTTGGGAATTTTCAGAGTCTATGTAGTAAGGAAAGCTTTAATGGCAAATTGCCCTGCAAATCACCTGACTGATGTTATACAAGTTGTGTGGGTTCTGTTCTCATGCATTTTTCATAACTGGGAAACAGCTTGTGAATGTCACACTTAACCGTCACACTCCCGAGCCTGAATTAAATAGAACATTATTTTTTTTAACTGCAGAATATTAAACTTCACTATAAAAATACCCCGAAGGGAAAAATACTGTGCTTATGGTTTCACTGTAAATTACTGAAAAGAAAAGCTAAAGGTCTGTTTTCTAATATCCATCAAGAGAAATAGATTCGTTACTAATAAAACTTGAAAGCAAAAGGTAGACCAAGAGGCATAACCGAGATGAAATCACAAGAACAGAAGTGGGGATATTTATTACTTTTAACCATGTCATATCTTGTCTTCTTTGAGATGAAGGTAAAGCTTCTTTCATCAAACCATGAGCATCTTTCACACTATTTTCAGATTGTGTCTAACCTACACCAATAGGTCATTTCTGTCATACTTTTTTAAACTTTGCAAGCTGGAGAGTTTTTGCAAGGGCAATGGTCAAGAGAGGTAAAGATGTTCAAGAAACCAAGCTGAGCCTTAATCTCAGCTTCCCCAAGATCTGATCCAAATTTTTCACTGGCATCTTTCCAACTCTCTAACACATAGCCATAAATGAAGAGTAACATGAGAAGGACTGCCCATAAGACTCTCTGGAAGGAGCTGGACATCATTTTCAAAGCTATTTACATGTTCTCCAGGCTGTTAAAGCACAGGAGCTGGACCAGCTGCCACATTTTATCTACCTTATCACCTACAGTATTTCCCAGGTTAAAGGTTATTAAAGCTGCCCTTATGACAGAAAAGAGAAATCCACTCTCTACACTCAAGTCTGAAATGATCACATCTCTGTAAAAAGTATGCAGTTACCCCAGTAATTAACAGGTCCCTACAACTGGAGAAGGCTGCTCACAACCTGAAGAGGAAACCAGGTGTGAACAGGACACCAAGTGCTGATGCAGACACACATTACGCCTAATTTTCAGACTTTACTACCTGCTTTAAAGTCAGATTTTTTTTCTGCAGCTGAGGTAGAGTGTGTTAGCAGGACCTGCTTTGTGCTTACACATTTTGGGAGGAATTTTTCATATACAGGGCTCAAAGTTAATAGAATTTACACCAATGCAACCAAGCACACATGCATAGGCTCAATGAGATGTGCTTCAGAACATCTCCTGCCTAAGGAGAACCTGGGGGAGGGGAGCTCCTTAATGGTATTTTTGCCTTAGATGCCTGAACTCAGCATTGCCAGGCAGGATGAAGTGGGACTTGAAATCTGCAGCATTCCTACGCTACCTTTTGCTGTGAAGTTTTGCTCTTCCCTCTCCACTAGCACGAACATTGACTATTCCACAAGATGTTCCCTGCCAGGTGCTCTTTGAGTCAGCCCCCTGTGAGCAAGACACAGAAATGACTAACGATGCTCCCAAGTAGAAGGTAAAACTGAGTTCACTGAACAGAGCCATAAAAATCAGGGAGAATTACAGGAAGCTGAGAAATGGGAATTGTATTTCAGGAAATTCCTATTTATCTACTTTAACATATGAGACATCCCTATCAAGTCTGTGTGAGTCAGCATAGGAGAGGATTCCACACCTATGAATCCTGTGTTCAGTTTTGGTCCCCACCATACAAAGAAAAGATGTGGACAGGGTAGAGATGGTACAAAGAAGGGCCATGAGGATGACCAAAGGACTAGATGACCTGCCATATGAAAAAAGACAGAGAACTGGGATTGTTCAGCTTTAGAAGAGAAGGCTTAGGGGAGGAACTTACCACCATGTATCAGGAAGCAAAGGGTGGCTACCAAGACCAAAACTCCCTTTTCACAAGGAGTACTATACAAAAGACAGGAGGTGATGGATACAAGTTGCTCCTGGGGCAATTCCAATTGGACTTCAGAGGAAAATTCTTCACTATGAGAGCAAGTAGACAATGGAATGGTCTTCCTCAAGAAGGGGACAGTTTTAAGGCTCAGCTTGACAGAGTGTTGGGTCATCTAATTTTTACTGTATTTCTTTAGCTTAAAGGGTTGGACTAGCTGATCCTTGAGGTCCCTTCCAACCTGAGTTACTGTGATTACCAGAAGTATGTTAGTATGTAGAGCTAAGGCTCTCACAAGTAGCACACTAGTAGAGGAAGCATTAACATCATTTACATAAATAATTTTTATACCAATAAAACAGGTAACAAAAAATAAAGTCTGCTTTAAAATCTGGATGCAACACAAGTAGAACACTTCTGTTTTAAGAAATTTGTAATCATTTCTAAGTTGAACAAGACAGAAGCAATGAGAAGTGAGTTAGCACCACACAAAAACTTCAGGAAAGACTTTCCAAAAAAGTCTTAAAATAAAAACCAGGCATCATGCACAAGCAAATATGGTGCAAAAATCACTCCATTCAGCCTTAACGAGTGTAAAAGTTTTACGGTAAAAACTCCTCGTTACTGTCTCCATCTGGAACACGCCAGAGACACTTTTGGCAGCAGCTATATAATGCCAGGAGATGATGAAAGAGCAAATTTCTCTCTGCTACAGATGGTTGTGTTTTGAAATGTAACCTTTTCTAAAAAGGACAGTCCCCTAGAGGCCTGACATCTTATCTGGTAAATCCACGCGGGTTAAACAAAGCTCATCTACAGAAAATGAATGTCTGTCAGTTCTTCTTGTGAGCCTGACAGGATTCAGTCAAACTTCCGTAGGGAGGCCAGAAGATGTCCAGAAAACAGAGCAAAAGAAAAAGAAAAGAAGAAAAGTCAATCAACTTTTTAAATTACTTCGTGCCAACTAAGGCTTGAAGTGTAAAATTCTGCTCAGATCTATTGATTTCAACTCAAAGGTCACATTACTGTGGATTTTTGTCGCAAAACCGCAGTAACAGTTTTCCAATAGTTTTGAAGGTCTTTGGGGGAAAATATGTTTGGGGCAATATTCCTGTAAGGTATGGCATTTTATTGATCTAGTTTCTTTCAAAATACTTGAGAGCAAAACAACCCTCATGAAGTGTTTCCAAACTCTTCAGAGTTGTTTCACTCCCACGCACAGAGTTTCTGACAGTAAAAATGTTATTTTTACTACTTAATTTTAACAATACAGTTTTAAAACAAACAAAAACTGTCACATCTGATCCATTTCTCTAAAACCTAAGTCTAAAAATCCAAAAGGCAATTCATGCAGTTAATGAAACTAGATGGGAATGTATTGCTCTTCACAAAGGTGCAACATAAACATTACAGCAACTGTAATCCCATATCAGCAGTCCTGGAAGACACCCAGGCTAATATCTGAGAGACATTTCAAAATACACGCTTTTTTAAAGTTCTATATTCTTATTTTGTACATGACACTACAAATATATATACAGGAGAAATCTTTAGTAGCAACCATTGGGTACAATCAGTACAGCTTCACCAAGGGCAAATCCTGCCTGACAAACCTGGTGGCTTTCTATGAACAAGTCCCAGAGAAGAGGTGACCTTTGGGTATCTGAAGGGGGCCCACAAAAAGGCTGAGTAGGGGTTTTTTAGGATGTCAGGTAGCAACAGGACTAGGGGCAATGGAGCAAAGATGGAGATGGGTAGATTTAGAGTGGATGTGAGGAGGAAGTTCTTCATCAGAGTGGTGACAGCCTGGAATGGGTTGCCCAGGAAGGTGGTGGAGCCCCCATCTTTGGAGGTGTTCAAGGCTGGGCTGGATGAGACTCTGGCCAGCCTGATCTAGGGTGGGGTGTCCCTACCCATGGCAGGGGAGTTGGAGCTGGATGATCCTGTGGTCCCTTCGAACCCTGACTGATTGTGTGACTTGGTCTAGATGATCCTGCTGTGGCAGGGGGATTGGACTGGGTGATCTTTTGAGGTCCCTTCCAATCCCTAATGACTCTATGATTCTATAAGTTCTGTTTCTATTCAATTCCTTCTTAATCAAGAAAAGGTTTGGTACACGTACAGATGTCAGGACTGTTGCACTTACAGAGCTGGGGCTGGAATGCCGTCGAACTTTAGGTGATTCCTTCCCTGCAGATGAAGTTTTGAAGTTAATGCAAGCATTGTTCTCTGAATGAACCCTCTTCACTTGGTTAGTTGGCTTCTCAAATGGATCAAAACTACTCTGCGTCCTTTGAACCCGGACTTTTTTATCTTCAGGAATTGTATCCAGAGGTTTGATCACTGAATCCATTCCCTGGCAGTTCCGTGTAGACATCTTTGTGACACATATCTGAAAAGAAAACAAGAAGGATTTTGTGACTATCAGGCTTCAACTCCACAAGTCATAAATTAGCCAGCATCACAAAAGGCATCTTTGTACTGAAAAGATCTTGAAAGACAAAGAAAGAACATACATAAAATTCATACATTTGTGGGTTTTTGTGTAGTGTGTTTAGCAACAACGCCACTTCTCCGATACTGCAAACAGTATAGATTTCCATTTCTGCAAAACTGGATGAGACTAAACTGAAATAAATGATGGCAGCTTGCACGTGCACTTTGGTGCTGGTCTGCCAGAGAGCCAATCCAGGTACATAACTGTATTTTTAAATAATGCTTATACAGTGTTGTTATTATCACCATACGTCTCAGGAAATCAAATCAGTAAATCAATTCCCAGGCACTGAAACGCGAGACCGAAGCTTAATGGCACACTAAGGCACACAAGTTCAGCTCTTTGTTACTGCGAAGGATGACTCTGCCAAGCCCTGACAACTGGAACTTGCTGTTTGAGATCCCAAAATACACTACTTCGACCAAAAAAGAGCTAAATCAGTGGACCAGCCAATTCAGATATTGGAGCCATGGCTTTAAATTTTAAATAGAACCTTTTAATACATAAATATTATTATTTTAGATAATATTAATCAATATGTTAAATAATATGACAACAATATTGTTAAATAATATTACAATATAAAATATCCCTAAGTATAAGATTTTTTTAAAAAATAACACAGCTGGCAGCAGTTGTATTTGAGGCCTCAGCTTCTATTTTCACCCTCAACTTTCATTTAGGAAGAAAAGACATATTTGCAGCTTTCAGGCTACATAGAAAAGTTGTGGAGTGTGAAGCAAACAGAGCCAAGAGGCTTATTAAATAATAAGGCAAATCCAAAGAAGCTGCAGTGTATTTTTTCCATTATATTTGCAAGTATGCAAGAATAGACTGTAAATTTGCTATCAACCACACACACACAATTAAAGAGGTATAACGTTCCACTCAAACACCTACAGCTTTTCGGAAAACCTGCTATCATAGAATGGTGAACATGGAAAAATAAAGAAATATTTAACACTACCATTTAGTCAGCACTCTTCCCCCATAACTGAAAGTGTCTCAATACAGACTTGTTCAATAAATTATTCTTTGCCATCTCCCCAGAGGAATTACGTGCCTTCAAATCCAACTAACTTCAATTGTTTATAGAACTACAGAAATACTGGGTGTCTGTATCTCATGGGTTTTGTGCTTTGTGGATTTCATGATCTACTGTAACAACAGATCAAAGGTTTCTTTTGTACATTAAAAATTTAAAGTCCATTTCCTGTACAGTGCCATCTGGACAAATGATCATAGACCAGGTCAACCCTAATGAAGGGCACCCCTAGCATTACTAACTGGCTTTTACAAGGGATCACATTTCTTCTCATTAAAGTGGTTTCTCCAAGACTAAAACTCAACCAAGTTTTAAATGAGAAAGGGAACAACCAACCCCCCTTCGTTCTGAATGCTAATTCCCTCACAGGCCAAAATTAAGGCAATTATATAATTTTGGTCTATTACTTCAGAGAGAAAAGATAAAGAGCTGCTGCACAAAGAATATTTAATTAGCCTTCTTGTAAAATTAATTGGCTTCTTTTCCCCAGAATAACTTATATGAACAGACATGCACCCACATACTTCCCCCTGACCTCTTCAGATCCTTGTTGTTGCAATACTGGCTACCAACAAACAGGTTTTAACATCGTGTACATTGAAATTGCTATTAAAAGAGCTGTGCTTTTAATTTCCTTAATCAAATAAATCACTAATTATTTATCAGACTGCAAAATTCTATGGTCTAGGAAATGGGGAGTATAGGGAGGAAATGTTCAAAAGCTGTACATATGTTCCTTTCAAATGGCCAAAAGCCACCTGCAGCCATTTGAAATGTTTGGAATCCACAGCTTTAAACAGAGATAATCTTGGAACCATAGAATTGTTTAGGTCAGAAAGGACCTTCAAGACCATTGAGTCCAACTATTAACCCAAAGTTACCAAGTCACTGCTAAACCAGTGTAGACTTTCCAGTCAAAGCATGGCATTTGTCATGAAGGACACAGGTCCATTTACATCCTCACATTAGATACTTCCCATGACCCTTCAGAATTTCCCTCTGCATCAGTTTTTTTTCTGTATGTAAAACAGAACCTTTCAATTCATCTGGTTTATATACGTAAGTTGTAAGTTCTTCAGAGTGGGAACTGCTCTTCTCCTAATCCTACAAGCAGACCAACCAACCCCTGGGCACACCAACAACAAAACCAGTCCAGAAAGTAGTAGAAACTAGCCCTTGATGGTTCTTCAGCCTTAAAACTGGATGATTTTGAAGATATGCTTTAGCTACAGCTACCAGAATAAAAACCAAAAGTTAAACAAGAGCTCATGTCACATAGGAATTCAATCTCTATAATTCACCACTTCTTCTTGCCCTTGCTCTAGAATATATCTAATGCTGCATAATTCAGTGAAATGCTGCAAATGCCATCACAGTCCAAAACTGGTACTACATGAAGATGTGATCAATGGCACCTTAACTATTACGGGTAATAACATGGTTTGTCCAACATGAGGTGACAATTATGCTTTATGAAAGGCAATTAATAGAAAGACCTTTTCTGTATGAATGTGGCATCCATTAAAAGACATGTCAGTCTAGCAAACAGCATGAGATATTAAGTTGTTTCAAATGGTATTTCTTTCACAAAGGTCATCATACAAGGAAATCACAGAATCATAGGACTGGAAGGGACCTCCAAAGGTCATCTACTCTAAATACCCTGCAACAAGTAGGGACATCACTCACCAGACCAGATTGCCCTGAGCCCCATCCAGCCTGACCTTGAATGTCTCCAAGGATGAGGCCTCCAACACCTCTCTAGGCAGTCTGTTCCAGGGATCAGATCCACCAGTCTCTGATTAAAGAACTTTTTCCTGATGTCTGACCTAAATCTACCCTTTTCCAGATTAAAGCCATGATCCCTCATCCTATCATTAAGGTACGTTAACATCTTAAGTAATTCTTGCCACGGTTTGGTACTTCTCGCACAAACTACACTCAATCCATAACTTGCAGAATTATGAAGTATTTCAGAAACTCTTTGGCTTTTAAAAGTGGAGCAATTAAATCAGAGTTATCAGTTTCAGAGGTAGCACTCCTGTCTCCAGATCCCATAACTCTTTGGAGCACAGGAATGTGCTCTTTATTTATGCTTTCTCCTGTATAAACAAGATGTAAAAACAGGGCAACCAGCCTAACACATATAACAACTATAGGTTAGTGGAGCCTACAGTTCCACTTACAACAAGGAGAACAGACAACACATCAAAAAATCTGTCGTGTAAGGATTCAAGCAGAGAGTGCTTTCCTTCCAAAGCTTATACCAGATAATAAAGGCTCAAGGAAGTCGTTGTCCAATTCACTACTTCAGATGCTGGGAGATGATAGGTCACCCTGGGCATGAAGCTCAGAAAGCAGCTGTACCCTCTCTATATATGTATTTATTTTTATATATATATAAAATACATAAAATACTTACATATTTCCACCAGACAACTGTACACATAGGACATTCATCCCCCCAAGTCTCTCTCTTGGTTCCAAGATTAAAGTCTTGGAAAACCCAAACAAAATTTCACCACACAGTCTTCCTTTGGAGAGAGTCTTGATTTTCTCCACAGAGAACAGACTATACTACAGAAACTGATTTTTGCAGTTGAAGAGCAGCCCTATAAAACTAGGTGCAGGAGGGTATTACAAGCTATCTTACTGTTTCTCTGTGTGTTTTTATGTATTTGAAGTAAAAAAAAGCCATTACCACATTAAAGAGCACTTTGAAGTTCTTAATCTTAGAACCACAGAAAAGTGGAACACAGTTTATACTTTGCAACTTTGATAGTTACTGATCAGCATCAGATGATAATGCATGGCAGACAACAAAACAGCTTGGGCAGTCCTTTTTCCCCTTCTCTTATCCTATTCATTTTCACATTCAATCTGAGAAGATCCCAAGGCTGCTGTAGGATAAACAGGCTTAGTCATCATTACATCAGTAAGGATCACTGGGCTACAGTTCCCTACAGTCCCCACCCTAACATCACAGCATTTTTCATATCTGAAGACATCATGTATGCAAATAGCCAGATTTTTCCCACAAAGTCTCCTGCTGAAGTTGAGATACTGAAGCAACAAGAAATGCATTTAAATTCATAGAATCACTAGAACCATTACTGTTGGAAAACAACTCCAAATTCATCAAGTCCAAAAATTAGTTCCATGCATGAAATCTGTAACAAAACCCCATTACATAAATGCATTACACTACAAACATTCATAGAACAATTTCTAAACAAAGATGTCCCTTGGAATCACCTCATATAATTTCAAAGAAATACTCCTTAATCTGCATGTGCTGGATTCATTCGTTTCCTGTTTAAGGAATTCAGCATTGAAAGAACAAGAGCGATCACTTAAAAACTGTAATTTACAGTCCTTATGGTTCATGAATTTTAAAACCAGCCATGAATCTCCTCTGAATTAATCACCTGTTAGGGTATTTAGTAAAAGATAGGCTGTCACTTCTCAGTGGAATTTATTCATATGAATGAAGTTATCCTCAATAACAAAGAAAATCAACTCTGGTGTGACAAACCAGACATCCTACCACCCAGAAGAGAAAAACTGTGCAGTGCAAAGACATGTGAAGCTCATGGCATCTTTTAGACACCTGCATTACATTTTATGCAATTGTTTGTATTTTAATGTATATACTATATTTAATACATAATAAACATATAACATATTGTATGCAATAGGCAATAATTATAAGTAGTTTTATGTAATGTTTTTTGAAATTAGAAATAGGCCTAATAATCCTAATTATAGGAGTATTTAAATTTCTACCCTTAGCATCCCAGAAATGTTTACTTTGGTCATCCAGTACCAATGGACTTATGTAAAGTATTAATAAGCTGCCATCCAACTGCTTCTCTCTGTGTACATGCTGGGAAAAAGTGGTTCAACTCTGGTATTTACACAGAACCTAAAACTGTTGCTTAAAAATTACATGAAAACATCTGAATTCTTCCCACTTTTCCATTCTACAAGAAGCATAAACTTCATCATACACGTCCCACAGTTCATCTCAAGGCACCCTTCAAAAGTGGCCAGTTTATTTCAAAGCTGATGGCAAGCCAACTGTCCTTGTCATATGGAAGAGGGCAAATAGAAAAAGGTCACTGAAGTGCCAGATGAGAGAATTTTTGAACTGGAAGCTCTAACATTAATTCTCAGTGTTTGTCTGGAACACTGAACTGCATGAGCAGATTAAACGTCTGTGCTGAACTGCCAAGTGAGAAACAAGCCACCCGCACAGAAAGGCCAGCTGATCGGACTGGAGTAGGAATCCAAAGACTACACAAATCCAAAAAGAGTTCAAACACCTGAACTAAGGAAAAGTTTTATACTGGAAGTTGTTATGGGCAGTGCCTCACAGAATCATGGAACTGTTGGAGTTGGAAGCGATTGCAAGAGCTCATCTAGTCCAACACCTCACCAAAACAGGAATGCCTAAAGCACATTGCACAGGTCTGCATCCAGGTAGGGTTTGGGTATCTCCAGAGAAGGAGACTCCACAATCTCTCTGGGCAGCCTGTGCCAGGGCTTTAGGATTTGCACTGGAGGAAAAGCTTGTGCCCACTGCTGCTTGACACCAGGCAAAACTGGAAACAGTCTGGCACCATCCTCCCTACAGACACTGCAGATATTTATAGAGGTGGATCAAGTCTCCTCTCAGTCTTCTCAAGGCTAAACATTCACAGCTCTCTCTACCTTCCCTCACAGAAAGATGCTCCAGGCCCCTAGTAATCTTCATTGCTCTCTGCTGGACTCTGTCCATTAGTTCCCTGGTTCTCTTGAACTGAGGAGCCCAGAACCAGACACAGTAGTCCAGATGTGGTCTGACAGGGCGGAGCAGAGGGGAAGGATGACCCCTCTAAATCTACTGGCCACGCACTTCTTAATGCACACCAGAATGCCATTTGCCTACACACAACTGTTACACAACTTACTGCTTACACAACTTTTTCTCTCAGCACAACCACCTCTTCCAGAGCTCAAATACAGCACACATTTATTCTGCTAATTTAATACCTAAGTAGTAGCATAATTACTAAATTAAGCACAAACCTGGAGTTAGGAATTACTGTATGTGATTGTATGCCCCTTGGACATAGCAAGGTGGAGCTGAACATTTCCAAAATTAATAAACTGCTCTGTTCATAGCTCAGCCTACCTTCTGAAAAGTGAGTTTGGGGTCTATTAAAGTTGATATTCCTCTCCTCAGGGAAAAAGGAGCGATTTTAAGAGAACCAAGATTAGATTTTAGGTCCATAAAAGCCTTTATATGTCTTGAAAGCAAAACCCTGTTCTGTGAAAACCATCGTCAGAAGGAGTCACCTAAGGACAGGGTCTCAGACAAAGGTCATGCAGAGTCCTGACAGCCTGTAACATACATGAAAAGAGACAGAAACTCAGTGAAGCTGATCTAAAGGGGTGTTTTGCTCTATTTCTGTACTCATGCTCCAACACACCATAGCTGTGTTAGTAATAAAGCCTGACAAACAAATTCTTCCTTTTACTTGTGTAAAGCCCAGTTTTACCTCCAAGTATGTGGCAGGTAATCGTAAAATTAGAGAATCACTGAGTCTGGAAGAGACCAACCAAGATCATCCAGTTCAACCATCGACCCAACCCCGCCCTGCCCACTAAACCCTGTTCCCTAGGGCCACTTTTCTCCAGACTGAATGACCCCAGTTCCCTCAGCTATTCCTCATCAAACCTCAGAATCCTCCAGGTCCCTCACCAACTTCGTTGCTATTCTTTGGTTCTGCTCTAGCCCCTTAAAGTCCTCCTTGTAATGAGGTGCCCAAATACTATATTCAAGGTGTTCCTGCAATCACAACCAGGCTGCTACTTCCATTAACCTGATACAGGAGTTCCAGTACTCAAAAGCCAATGAGTAGTTCCTCCAGTAAACCAAGCAGAAGGACAGAGGAGCAGAGCAGCAGAGCTGTGGGTGGGGGAGAGGTGGCTTCCAGCATTGTGTACAAGCCAGAGACTCCTTGGTAACCAGCAGAGCAGTGGAGGAAAGTGTCTGAACATAAGTGCTCTGCCATGAAATGGTGACAGGTGGTTTCTGTACTCTCTTACTTAGTTCCTCATTTCTATCTGTTGTCTCTCCTTCACTGTAACCATATGAACAGCATTTTAAAACAAAGATTAAAAAAATATTTTCAATCCCTTTCCCATCTCAGCCTCCTGCTCCAACAGATGGCTGCATGTGCCAGTGCAAGTTTCTACAGCTTTCTTTCCATGAGAAATAAATTATTAGCTGTTCTGTATGAACATTATATTGTCCTTCTGAGTTTACAGGTATATAATTTGACCCTGTTCTCCAACACCTCCCCCAATCATGCAGTTACCAAAGGCAGATCCATAAATGCAGTAAGTCGTCCCACTGCCACTTTCAAGTGGGAGAAATCTGGAAAGGTTTGACAGCAAAATGCCTACTCTTGCTAAACCCTGTCAATAAGGTTTTTAAGAAAATAAATGGTAAGCAACACCTTCAAAATAGGTTTTACCCACTTCCTTACGGCTCCTTTGTCTATTCCTAACAAATCTCTTGATTATTCCACAGGTATCACCAAGCACTTCTGATGCGAAATAAAAACAAGAATTGCTCTCACAGAGTGCTACTGGTCAGGAGCTGAGCATGCAACTGGTAATACAGGACTTAAGCCCAAGTATGCAAGCAAGCAGTCAACTAAATTATTTTATCTGGTGAAGGTGAAGTCAGATGAAGGCAGTAAGACATGATAAACAAGAATATTTATAACTATAATGAACAAAGAGTTTGTTTCAGACTGAAAACTCAAAGGTAGTTGACCTCAAGACTGAGCTTCACATATTCACTGGAGAGCACTTTTCTTATCAAAAGAAAAGGAACAGGTAGAAAAAAAATAAATGCATTTGCACATGGAAAGGTTTTACAAGCTTTTTCTGTCAGGTATGAAAATAACCTTTGTTGCACTGAAGCAGTAAGCAGCATAGTCCTGTACAAAACAATAGGAGTCTCACATTATCTTCAGCAGGTGCTTAAAAAGTCCTCCCCAAGAAACAATTCAAAACTAGAATGGCAAATCAGTTTGTCTCATTCACACTAATTCCCTCACTAAAAAAACAAAACCAAAAAATTTCCTACTTCATTCCCCTCTTTTTGGAATTTTTTCCCACTTCACTTCTATCTCTTCCAAAGTCATTTGGTCACGATCTTTAGCAAAAGCCAGAGGAAAATGTCAGTAATGAGTGTTCTTTATTTTTTCTGTTAATGCATTTCCAAGTTCCATTCTAGTACCAAGAAAGGAATCTTTTCCACTCTTAGGTCCTTCATGCCTGAGGTCAACAACCCTACAGCTTGAGAAATGCATCTTCCAAGGCAGATCAATGTCACAAGTAAAGGCAATTCTAGATCTGTTCCCTTCTGCTTTATCTTCCAAACCACTGAACGTGACAAGGTCTCCTCTATCAACTCAGCACAGCATAAAGGTATAGACAGATAAAGAGCTCCAGCTCTGTCATTATTCCCTTGTGCAAGTACTCTTCAGAGATTTGTATAACCTATATTCCAGCTCAGTCTCCCAGAAATCTACGTAACAACCTTTTACGACTCTTTTGCCGTTGTTGTGTTTTCACGGAAGTCTGAGATTTCGGATGAGCATGACAAGTCTGGCTTCACAAACAATTAAATCAAGAGAGCCCTCACGTGTGCTTGGACCTTCACTTATACCCGACTGGTTTTTAAACTTGTTCTTTTTTCTTTGTTTCCTCAGACAAATGACCCGGTTACAAAATTCTGCAAGGCTTGAATGAACAGTCTGGAAGGAATTTTGTCACAGCTATGGTGGCTGTGTCAGACTTGCAGTAGCTCAGTAACTCTCAAAGCAAAAATGTGAAAGGAAGCACAATGAAACTTATTTCTCAACTACATCATCTGCTACAGAGGGAAAGCATGGCAGAATCTCTGCCGACACACCACATGCCCACAACCCAGAACGTTGTCGGGGGCATAATGACAGCTATATCGTTAAAGCTACTCAGAATCTGGACTGTATTTTCTTGCAGAGACACTTAAAATGGAGATGTTTCAACTGGTAGTGAGAAGAGCTCATCATATGAAGGATGACTTAATTTTAGGATTTAAGAATTGTCTCAGCAGCATATATGCATGATGCTCAACTTTGAAAACACCAGTTACTTCGACAGAGAACTGAAAATCACTGCTGCTGGTTCAGTGCATCCAGGCAAAAACGTGCTGCAGCAGACTTATGACTGCCCAAATCAGTTCTAAAGAAAAAGCTCAGAGCCCAAATCAGCCAAGCCCTCTACAGCTGGTGCCAGTTTGCACTTCCAAAACTGTGATTTCACCTGGAACCGCTTCCAACAAATCCCGAGATTCAAATTGGTCAAAAATCACATCTACCATTAAAGTTAGAGCACTGGTGAGAAGTTCTCCATCCTTAGAGTTTCTCATGAAAACACTTCATAAAACTGGCCCTGACGGCAGACATTTTGCATGACTTTTCCTGCGTAGCCACCTACTAGCAGTGGAGTCCCATTTTATAGTTATATAAAGTATCTGGATTACTTTGCCAAGTACAGGGAATTCCTTGCCAACTCTATGGTCATGGATGGTGGTTCCACTGCTTTGCCAGGCAGCAGCAAAACCAACCACTCCCATCATTAGACTGTAGTACCTTCCAAGACAACTATACAAGGGTACTACAGTGTCATCCAGAATAGTCAGTATTTATCAGCAGGTCCTATTTGTTCAATAAAAAACCTATTAATTAAAGAAGTCCAGAGGAGGCCACAAAGATGATCAGAGGGCTGGAGCACCTTTGCTGTGAGGATAGGCTGAGGGAGCTGGGGTTGTTCAACTTAGAGAAGACCTCCAGGGGGACCTTCTAGCTGCCTTCCAATACCTGGAGGAAACCTACAGGAAGGCTGGAGAGGGAATTTTCCCAGGGGAATCCAGCAACAGGACAAAGGGAAATGGCCTGAAACTGAAGGATAGGAGGTTTAGACTAGATTTGAGTAAGCTCTTCAGTGCAAGGGTGAAAAGACTCCAGAACTGACGGCCTGGAGAGGTTGTGGTTGCCACCCTACCTGGAGGTGTTCAAGGCCAGGCTGCATGAGACCATGAGCAACCAAGTCTAGTTGAGAGGCATCTCTGCCCATGGCAGGGCATTGGAGTAGATGATCTCTCAAGTCCTTTCCAATATGAGCCATTTTGTGGTTCTATTTTCAGGGAAGTCTGGGCAAGCATATTTTACACATATTCTCTACAGGTTTAAATCCATTTTCTTTGCGCTTACACAAGGATTTAATAAACTGGCAGAGGACATTTTCAAGCACACTAAGCCTGCAGACTGAACAGCATCAGAAAGGAATTAAATGAAGCTGAGCTTTCACAATACATGACCACATTACGCTTTTTTCTAAGGGTTTTATTTCCTCCCCGTTTACTTTGCAGCACTGGGTATTTTCCTCTCCAGGTAAGCTGTATGCAATCTATATTAAATTATAAACATCCTACACAGCAAAGCTGAAATACAACTAACATGATTTCCATGCAATTTCCAGAATAGGGTGATGCAAGGCTGGGTCAAACACTTGCTGATAACTTGGATTACTTTACATTTATATCATGTCTAGCTGAATTTTATACACATCTTTTTCAATCAGAAGCTTCAAATGACCTCCTGGTCTGCAGGATGAGCTAGCAAGTGCTACTGTGGTGTTAATTTACCCAAAATCCAGTAATAGATATGAAAACTTCGTGCAAAATTATCAGAAAATCTCCACCCACACTTTTCACACCGTTTCTGACCAGCACAGGGCGAGAGTACGACAACTGACAGATTAAACTACATGATTCTGTGTCCTTCAGATTTTCAGGAACTTCAGAGAAAGCCCATCCACCCAGGAATGGGAGAAACCAAAGAGCAGGGTTGCAGCCCTATTTCAGTTCACCCACAATAGAGGAAAAAGCCTCTGAGTTCTACAGAGGCAAAATGATATGTCTATGCTATTGATTCAAAATTAGACCAAACCTATCGCCTCTGAATTCAACATCCAACCTTGTGCTAGACTGTTGTTTCACAACTTGTTTTTTTCTAGATTGCTAAATCCAGAATTACCCTTTGGGTTACATAGGGAAGATAATAGTGAAAAGTATATCACACAGGAAAGAAATTAATAAAACCAATAATTCTGACAACAGACACTACATCTACCTCAAAAGAAGGCACAGAAAAGTATTTACCTAAATGGACCAAAACCCAGGAGTCATCACATACATGGAAGAAGCACTTTATGACTGATGGAGCTGCTGCTGTTGTTAGCAGATCAAGAGAGGTTTTTCTCCCCCTCTACTCTGCCCTGGTGAGACCACATCTGGAGTACTGTGTCCAGCTCTGGGCCCCTCAGTTCAAGAGGGATGTGGAGCTGCTGGAGGGAGTCCAGCATAGGGCAACGAGGATGATGAAGGAAGTGGAACACCTCCCTTATGAGGAGAAGCTGAGGGGCTCTTGAGCTTGGAGAAGAGGAAACAGAGGGGTGGCCTCATTAATGTCTATAAATATGTGAAGGGTGGATGTCAGGAGGATGGAGCCAGGCTCTGCTCAGTGTTATCTAGTGATAGGACAAGGGGAAATGGGTGTGAGCTGGAACACAGGGGGTTCCATATAAATATCAGAAGGAACTTCTTCAGGGTACAGGTGACAGAGTGCTGGAACAGGCTGCCCAGGGGGGTTGTGGAGTCTCCTTCTCTGTAGATATTTAAAACCCACCTGGATGTGTTCCTGTGTGACTTGGTCTAGATGATCCTTCTGTGGCAGGGGGATTGGACTAGATGATCTTTCAAGGTCCCTTCCAATCCCTAATGTTCCATGATTCTGTGACTGAACCTGTTCTTCCTCAATGAAGAAAATAAACCACAGGGTTTGTTAGTTCAGAAAAAGGCTTTGGAGCCTTGGTATGACAGTGTCTCTGGTGCTTCAATTAATATTTGCTAGGATAACCTCCTTCATTTCAGCATGGTCTGTAAGCTGTAATTATCATTGGATCAGCACTTGAAATGCTCAGGAAAATTTCCACGCTAATATCGTCTACCCCAGTTTACAAACCATGTAACCTGACAGCTGAGACTTCAAAGGGAAACAACCCCAGCAAAGCTGTCTGCTTCCTGGCAGCTCCCAGGAGATGTAAGGGCCACATCTACTCTTACTTTCACAGAGAAATCACTGAATATTCCAGCAGGAAGCTTCGCCTGACCCCAGCAGGTGAGGCCTTCACCCCAGCAAATGCCTCCAGACCACCTAGGCCGGGCCAGGCCAGGGCACCACAACCTGTGTGAGGCCAAAAGGTCAGCAGTAGCTGGGACTGTGTGAAGGGTAATGATTTTAAGCTTGAAAAGGGTAGATTTAGGTCAGACATCAGGAAGAAGTTATTTATTTTGAAGGTGGTTCATCCCTGAACAGGCTTCCTGGAGAGGTGGTGGAGGGCCTGTCCCTGGAGACGCTCAGGGTCAGGCCGGACAGGCCTCTCGGCAACGTGGTCTGGTGAGCGATGGCCCTGCTTGTTGCAGGGAGGTCGACTAGATGACCTTTGGAGGTCCCTTCCAATCCTATAGTTCCGTGATTTCCCTTAAAGGATAAAATCTCCCTTACCTCTGTGAACCACCGCCCACACCAGCCTCCTCTTGAGACAGACTGGCGCACTGGCACTGGGGGCTAAGCACAGTCCCTTTAACAGTACCACTCCATCACCCTGTTGTGTAGGAGACGCAGCACCTACCTGGAGGCCAGTTTTTAAAGAGACCACCTGAGCTTACAGTGCAAGGAGGAAAATGTTAAAAACTGTGTCTGTTTGGTTGCTTTTAGGAATGTTAGGAATTTCTTTGGTTTTGCTTAGAAGTTACACGGCAACAATGACAACTTAGCTAGGTGACAGGGCTTCAAAGGCTGAACAACCTCATTACACTAAGGTGTGATAGCGATGATATTTCACTTGTTCAGCTCCTACTGTTTGAAGTTAGGATCAGAGAATCATTAAGGTATGAAGATACCTACATGATCATCAAGTCCAACCACCAACCCAGCCTCACCATGCCACTAAACCATGTCTCCAATGTTCTTTCTACCTTAAAGTCACACAGGAGAATATAGCAAGTATTTGCTTCTGGGGTAAGCACTTACCTCCTACTCTGACAGACCTCAGCTTCCCTACAAACCTGATCCACACAGAGAAGGCTCAACAGAACATTCAACACCAATTGCTTATTAAACTATTATTCTCACCCACCCCCCCAGTCAATTTAAGATCTGTGTTTAACTATATATTACCATAGGGAATACTATTTATCATTAAAAGATGTCCAAAACATTGATTTCTTAAGCCTGGAAAACTTAAATGGGAGAACTCCAGAGATAGGAGTAACATATTGAACAGAGCTGATGGTTTTATGTTTGAGGGACAAAAAAAACAGAGGAAGAAAGCTGGTGGAAGCCACAACTTTCACAATACACAGGTGAAAAATATGTGAAACTATGTGAAACATTTTCATCTATACCCAGATGAAAAGAAAAAAGTCAGGGGAAGAGACAGTAACTTAAAATTTGCTTTAGGAAACCACACATGCCTAACAGTCTTTGGACCTTCATCTCTGTACAACCTGAGAAAAAACAAACGGTTGCAGTGCTTCTTCGGTGTGTTGCCATCGCTTAACGCACAGGTTTGCAATGGATGAACAGGTGTAACAGTATTAGCCAGGAGAAGCTTAAAATTGCAAGAATTAAGGTAAAAAAATACTTGAGGCTGAAATAATAATTATGATAGAAACAACCAAAGTTATTCTTGACCAATAAATACATAAAAAGCATCTCTAGAATTTCAGAAGAGAAAACTAGGCAAATTAAGTTTTAACAGTGTGAAACAGCCCAAATGTGACACTACTGACACTGCAGTACACATACTGCCATGCACTCAGAATATATGTTTTCTCCAGTAAGGAAGTCCAGCAAAATAGTAACAAAGCCTTCATCAAATAATTGAGTTAGGACTGAGTCTTTCCCTTTTAATCATATTCAGTGACAAAGAAGAAAAGCCCCCTTAACTGGCAAGTAGAGAAAACGATAGAATGAATCCCTGTCAAACTAGTTGTTTGATCCCACACTGATACACAACTGAGTAGAATTCACATACTACACACAGTAAAAACATGCTTTTCTAGAAAAAAGATCCTCTGCCTTTACCCTTAATTAATAATTGCAAAAAAACATATTTAATCACTATCATTGCTATCACAGTTGGTTTCCTTTAAACAGTGAAATATTTTTTAGTCAGTTCCACTGGATTTTTGTTGAAATTAGTCAATGGCTTGATCTACAACTGAGACACACTAGCTGCCGTGTGAAATAATTCAGATTATCACAGAATCACAGAAACTCTTCCATACAACAGCCACATTTCATTTTTTGTCTTGTATTAATAACTGCTGCTCTTTCCCTAAACATGCTGCTGCTCTAAGCTTTCAGCCACTGAAATATTCCACTAAGATCCAAACCGCTGCCAACACACTCCTACATAAGCAATCAAGAATGTCTACTGAAAATGACTACCTCACCTCTTGTTTTATTCAGTAAGGGCAGCAAGCAAGAGAAATCAAATCATCACCGAGGTTAACGCAGCAAAAAGATGCTCCAATGTCCACGACAGAGCGTTTGCTTATGAAAAAATCATATTAAAATATCGTTTTAATTTTCATCTTCCACCGCCAAGCAAATCTGTAACTGATAAAGGCATTTATTCAGCTCCAGCAAGATGCACAGACTTGTTAGCAGAGATGAAAAAGTGGCTGCTCACGTCCTTCACTCCCTCATCCCAGAGGGCGTTCAGCCAAGCATACATTGGAAAAAATTGCCCAGACTATCCTCCTCACACAATAATAAATAAGACTGCTGGAGAGAGCAATCCGTAGTGAGAAAAGCATCACTTTTAAGCCTTCCTGTACCTTTTCCCAGACATTCATAAACCCGCAGGCAGTGCTGCTGGGGAGTCTCACCGGGGTGGCTGCTGAGAGGTCTCATGTGGCGCTCCCAGCTTCCCATAGCTGCCCTCCCTCCGCCTGGATTTCAAGCATTCCCAAGAAAACCCACCCTGACATGCATAGAATGAACCCTGCTCAAGTTGGAAGCATGTGATAGCGAGGCTTCAGGTGGGAACGGGAAACCCTGGCACCCAATTAATTCCGGATATTTAAAGCAGCCCCATCTTACCGTTTTGCTGTTGCTCAGATGCGGTTAGATTCCCCCGCAACTCTTGGACATCTCCTCAGCAAGGTTAGTGTTTGCAGTCAGGCCAGCTCATTCAGCAACTGAATTCACAACATCTTTCTGCACTAGCAAGCTGAAACGGTACGGCTGTACTACAGCTAAGAACGGGGGAAATCTACAGCAGAAAACAAAGAAATCCCTCAAGACAGGGAATCCCAGTGGAGTAAAATTTTAAAGGTACAGATGAGCACTGAGAGTATGATAATCCTCTGTCAAAATTTCACCAGCAATGCCATAGCCTTTCCAAAAAGACTTTTGATATATTTATATATATATGATGGACTTGCCTGTGGAGTTCCCAGAAAGGCAGAATATCCAGGCTCTGCAGCAGCATTGCAGCCAAAGGAACCATGCAGATGCTACCCAGGCAATTTACAGCAGCCTTTTGGAAAGATACTGATTCACACAGTAGCACTGCCTCAACCCAGCACAGAGTTGCAGCCAAAACAGCTAACAGTGATTGCTTAGGAATTAAGCAAAATAACTCAAAGGTCAATCATTCCCAATTCAACTATGACCCAGTCCTGAGGATCAAGTTCTTGAGGAACAAATGATATTAAAGCAATAATCTATGGACACCTAGAAGTAAGTGTATATATCACAGAAAGTTAGGGGTTGGAAGGGACCTCAAAAGATTATCTAGTCCAAGCACAACATGCACTAGGAATGCCCCTACCCACTTTATTATTTACAGAAACAATGAAGATTAAAAGTCTTTTAAAATGTATTGAGCGAAAAGATGAGTTGGAGCTCATTTTAGCATTATAAGGATGAAACGTAGTATTTACGAACACACAAAACCTGCAAAGCTGTGAGTAAACAACAGACACCTACTCAGAGCTGGGAAGCCGCTACGGAGCCACACTTGGGTGCGGCACCAAGGAAAAGAGGGCAGCAGGAGCAAACCCTCAGGGAGGGCTTCTCCAACAGAGAGGCAGCCAGTCTTCTCCATCTCCTACTCCTACAGCAACCCCTGCTGGCCTGTGCTTCAGATGGCTTCTGGCTCCCCAGGCACCTCCCCCGGTGGTGGGAGAGCACTGGGCAGACCATGCTAGGACTGTGAGTAGTAACACACGTGTAAATGAAACATTCCCGAAAGCAAGAATGCAGCTTCACGCAGCCCTTTTTATGTAACGAGGTGGTGCAATGGACCTGCAGATTCACTGACTCAACCCCAGCACGGGCTCAAGCCCAGGCAGCTCCAGTGAGCCATGTCACACCACCATCAGAAACAGGCTTCCCCATAGAGTCCCACTCTGAGGAAAGCATCACATGGTTAAACTCTATGTAGTTGTTCAAGTCCCACCACAGCCTCCAAGAATTTGATTCTATGAAATAAGATGTCAGAGTCAGATGTCATTACAGTCAGGAGGTCTATCAACACTGTCCAGGAATATGACATCACAATCACATGACAAAACAGTTGATCATGAGGATGTCCCAGTTGAGAATTTTAACATCATAGATCGATGTGCAGTCATGTGACATCACAGTTGAGACTTATGACACAACAGTCTTTAATTGTGACATTGCAAACCAATGACATCACAGTTGGAATTTAAAATGTCACAGTCAGATGGAACTTGGGATGTCACAGTGCAGAATTATGATGGTACAAACAGATGATCTCACAGTAGGGGTTATAACTTCACAACCCAGAAATGTGACATCACAATCAGGTGACATCGCAGTCAGTCTTTACAATGGCACAGTCCAGAATTCTGTCATCACAGATAGATGATGTCACAGAAGATGCCATCACACTCAGGACAGATGAGAGCGCATCATGGAAATACGATGTCATTTGTTATTATTTCCCCTCATCTACTTCCCAACCTGAATCACAGAGATGTATTCCAAAAGACTACTAGTTTCTTAGCTAGGCAGATAGAAGGATTCACTCCTCCACATCACTCCTCACACATCATCTCCAAAATGATGACTTCTACTCTCTAAGCCAAAATTCTTTTCTTGGGTGTCTCAAGTATGGGGTTTAAGAAAAAAACAACCAAGAAAAAGAAGCTTCCTGATGAAATGCTGAGAAAATAGATCCAAAACATTTCTATTTCTTGTCCTTATTCTGTCAATATCAAATTTCTCTGAAGAAGGAGGGAAATAGGGCAGGGGAACAAAAAGAAGGAAGCTAGCAAGAAGGCATGTGTGGAAAGCAATGTGTGCCAGAAAACAGCCCCATGTTAAGGGAAAACTGGTGGCCAGCCACGGAGAAAGGAAACACAGAAGTAGAGAAGTCATGAACTGCATGTAGGCAAGGCTTTAGGGCAAGGCAGGGAGAAGGAAAGCAATCCAAACATTTCACCGTGCAATGGGATCTGATTCAACAAACTCAAATCCTCCCTCAGAGGTCATCTAGAACCAACCCACTGCCATGGGCATATGGGCCATCTGCAATTACAACTGCAAATGATTGACCACACAAGGACCCCTCTACCGTGGGACTTTTTTTCACCAAGGGGGCTGGGAGAGTAACAGACCTAAAAAAGAAGTTTTGGTACAATGAAAACAAAGTCGAACACCTTCAAGTCATTTAAAAGCAGGGAAACCAGCTGCAAACAGACACATCACATTATGAGTATTATATTATTGAGTATATTATACTAGTGTGTAATTAATATATATATATCTAATACACAGTATGCATGTATATATCATAAGTTATGATACAGTACAATTACATATGCTATATATTATGGTAATACATTATGTATAATTATATAGTTCATAGATATTATATATATAGTGTATATAATATTATGTTTATTGCTATAAGCATGGTAATCCATGCTACTCATCCCAGGGCAGATTCCAATCCCTAATGTTGTGTGATTCTGTGATTTGAGAACAATTTCTCACACTGGCATCTTTGGAGCTTTTCAAGATAATTGAGTAAATTAGAAATTGCTCTGCTGAAGATGGGAGGGTACACAATGTCACAGCTCTGATGGCAAATTACCTAGGAATCCAAACCTGTATTAATGCCACAAAAAAAAGAAGTGCCAGTAGGTACCTTGGGTTTTGTGCACTCATACTCATCCTGTTCAGAATATTACTTACAAGTTCCATCTATTTCCATTAGGCAACATTAAATCATCTAAGAGAGAGGAAGGGAGAAAGAAAGCAAGGAAGAAGGGCAGCTAACTGTTCCCTGCTCTCTCAGAGGTAATAACTCCATGCACTAGTTTGTTAAAGTGTCATATGTCTGCATCAGCCCATTTTCTCCTCATAGAAGAAACTGCATGACCAAGGAGAGCTACTGCTACTCACCACACACCTTTCCACTTTTACAATGACAGATTGAATGTCCAAGGCAGGAGCAAACACACTTCACAGATTTGAAAGTGCACTCACTTATACAATTCATCCGGACATCCAGCCAACAGATTCAAAAGAGCTAATAATATTTCATTAAAATCGATTTAGTGGGCTGCATTCAGAAGTGAAGGACTGGATGGGAAAACACTGGTTCAAGTCCACTTCAGCTCTGATCACAAGATGTGACCCTTTCCTAAAATGGTATGTTTGGGTTTAGCTTCAGGTCAGAACATGTGAAGTACAGAAAACACAACCCTACTAAAACAACTCCGCAGTGACAAGAATTGGCTGAATGCAAAAAAAAATCCATTTTTATTTTAAGATGGAAAGTGAAGCAATGGATTACACTGCACAATGGAATGCAAGAGAAGTTCTTCCAAGTCCAACATGCTGTTAACAGTTTAAATACTTCACAGTATTTGAACTATACTTTATGCATTACGTGCTATGGTGGGACTTCACTTGTCACTGTCTCAAACAGAACGTGACTTCTACAACCAAAACCAAGATTTTATGTTTTGAGGGACTGATTCCAAATATTCTTTGTACTATAAAAATTGTTTAAAACACAAATTCAAAGGGAATAACAACAAGATGGAGAACACAGTATCACGATTTTACACATCTGAAAATTAATCGGTTTGGTCCAGATTCATTTTCAACTCACTGAAAGCAGCTCTTTCATAGCGAAGGTTAATCCAATGTCCTTGGACTATTATAATCTTTCTGTGCAGTAGGCAAAATTCTATCTCAACTACTATTGTGTTCATGCCTTTAGAATATATTAAAATTGCACTATAAAAAAAAAAATCCCTGTCTGGGAAGACTATGAAATCTATACTGAGTGTCAAGTAAAATAACCAGCATCATCTTTGCCTAAATTCCTCATCCCCAAGTGAAAGACAGTAAGTGACAGAGTCATTCATCTCCAGCATCATACACAGTTAGGTGAGCTGTCAACAGTTGAAATGAAGTTACCTTCATAATACAGGAATAAATTTCCAGACCAAAAATGCCCCATAATTCCTAAGACTTGTATATGTGCATAACCTCACGTTCTTGTGCTGAGCTCTAATAATTTAATGCACATAAAGCACCACAACCCAGACTACTCAGGGGAAAAATGGGCTTTTAAATCAACATCCCAGTCAATCATTTTTTAAAACCACCACAAAGAACTCCAGCAATACAAAATTCAAATGTATGCAGATGACAGCAATTAGTAAGATGACTTAGTGGAGCAGACTTCATTAACCTACTATGTATGTATGTCATCTGCTATCCTAAAATCTACATCCACATTCTAAAAAACACATCACCGGCAATTCTTACGCTTGTGATTAAAAGAATACTTTACAAATCTAGCTAATCAGGAAAGGGTGGTAATCTTGCTATGATGCCAATTTTAATAATGAATACTGGAGACAGATTACAATTTTTTCCTTTAGGGAGAGTTATAAATAATTATCAATAGCTATTTAATATCTCCCAGTGTAAAATCCATGGAAAAGCTTCATTTTCAAGGTACATACATTGCTGCATCTGACCTCATGCAGGGACAAAGCTCAAAGTTGCCCCATTTCAAAGTCATCCATAGCATTCTAGCTGGGAGAAGAAAGCTTTCTATCCACGAATTAAAACTCAGCAAAAAAAGATGAGTTCACCTTCATCTCTTTCTCAAGTTTAAATATGTCACTCACTGAAGTTCTTGTCTTATTTGAAAGGACTGAGTTTTAGCTTCTCTTTGTTTTCGCTTTGAGATCCTCACATGAAAGTCTGTGGTTTTATTTTTTTACTTCACCTAAAGTCTTTATATATCACAATGAAAAAAAATCAGGTTTTCTAATTAAAACAAGATTTATGCACCAAATGTAGGCTACTGAGGTTAAAAAAAAATATAAAGTCAAAACAACCTCCACCTATCCTGTGATGTGGATAAAATGGTGAAATAAGTTGTATTTTTACAGAATCCACTTAGAAAAATCAGTTTCTGTTCTACTTTTCTTCACTAACCATCATCATTTAAGCCACAGCTTCAATACTTGAGGCCTTTGCTGTCTGCTGAGTTTGCCACACAGTTCAAATGGTGAATTGGTTTATGAGAACAGGAAAACAACCACCTTCAGATGGGGACAATTGTTGACAACACTCAGAATGCAACTGAACTATCAACAGAACAGTGCAAGACTCCAACTCACCAGGATCATTCAGCTGCCCCTATCACTCCTTTACAGGATTTATTAACAAAGATAATCCAAGTTTCTAGGAAAAATCCACTGAGGATCACTGGAAAACATCAGATGATCTATGAATTCATGTTCCACAGGCCAAGCCCCTGGTGTCCTCTGTGGAAAGATGAAAAGCTCTACAGAAGTAGCATCATACCACTTCAGAGCTTGAAGCTAATCTAGACTTACAAAGTGAGGAAACTCTGAAGATATCCCAAACATAAGATTCTATGGCCAGCTACCACCATAGAGATCCTCTTCTGAAAATTTTCTCAGAAGTTCTGAGAACTTCCTCTGTGGCCTCCACAGAACATATAGAACAACTTTTACAGGTTGGCAGACAGCTTGAAAAGCTATTCAAATTTAATCTGCTTTAATTTATCCTGCATTTTCCCAGTGAAAGACAATGAGTGCTGATGTGAAAGTAACTGCTCCATTAAGGACAGCCAACACTTCTGGCATTGAAGAAGGTTGACAAGCATCTGCAGAAGAGCCAGGACTGTGCTTTATAAAACCTAATGCAGTACTAGCCTAAAAACCATGTGACAAGATGGAAATTTTCTTTCCCTGACTTTCATAGTAAGATAGAACTGAATAAGACATCACAGTTGTTTGTCTTCATTCTCTTGTATGGGACCATGAAGTACCCCAAATTAGTGTACTCACAAGTTTATATTAACTGGTTAATAATGTTAATAAAAGATGTTAATAAAAGAATCCCACAATACAGACATTTAATCCTCAATCAAGTGTTTTGTGGTGTGAGATCATTTCAGCAGATATTTGGGCTCTTCAACTTCTTTTAACGGATGAAAACCCTGTTTATATTTCTAATCTTGGACAATGTTCATCTTAAATAAATCAAAAATGAAATGTTGCACAATTATTCCCTCTCCAGCAGCACGAATTTAGTGTGTGATCTTACAGGTTACCCAATCCTCCATCAATCACCTACTTTACACTCGAATAGGTCTTAATCTATTACAGTCAACTCAATGGAAACTACATTGCACTTCTAACTCATTAGTCTCAGAATCATAGGGTTGGAAATGACCTCCAAAGCTCATCTAGTCGAACCTCACTACCAAAAGCAGCTATATCACTCACCAGACCAGATTGCCCAGAGCCCCATCCAGCCTAACCTTGAATGCCTCCAGGGATGGGGCCCCCACAACTTCTCTAGGCAGCCTGTTTCAGGAATCCCCCACCTTCAGATTAAAAAATACTGTCTTGTCTTCTCCTCTTTGTCTTCTTGTTTTAAGATACCTAATATTTGATATGGTTTTTAAACAAACTGCACTAATATGATGGTGGCTTTGTTCCCCTTTTTGTCCCTATTGTCTTCTGAAGGTTTTCTGGTTTATTAGACTACTGTTGAACACTGAGTCACTATCTTCAAGCTATAATAAAATAAACAATAGCTTTTTTTCAAAGCAAATATTTCATCCTTCCTCCATGCATTTGTCTTCTGCCTGGAAGGCTGGTTGCCATTCTCCTCTAAGTGTCAAAACTGCATATTTCACTTGTTCCATACGACGTATGTGACAAATGTACAAGCCTAATAGAATCATGGAATGGTTTGGGTTGGAAGTGACCTCAGAGATCATCCAGTTCTAACCTCTGACATGGGCAGGGATACCTCTCACCAGACCAGGTTGCCCAGAGCCTCATCCAACCTGGCCTTCAACACTTCCAGGGATGGAGCCACTACAACCTCCCTGGGCAAACTGTTCAGGGCCTCAGCACCCTCACAGGTAGGAATTTCTTCCTAAGGTCTAATCTAAATCTACCCTCTTCTAGCTTAAAAAACATTTCTTCTTGTCCTGTCACTACTCACTCTTGTAAAAAGCCCTTCCTCAGCTTTCTTATAGCCCTCCCCCTTCAGGTACTGGAAGGCTGCTTTAAGGTCTCCCTAGAGCCTTCTCTTCTCCAGGCTGAACAGCCACTCACATGGGAGATGCTGTTCCCCATAGTTCAGCCTGTCCCCATAGGAGAGGTGCTCATCTTGGTAGCCCTTGTGATCATGCCACTCACAATGATTGGAAAATACAATGATAGCAGAACACTAGGTTAGAGGGTCATGCAGCATGACCATTAAAGTGTCTGACTGACAGTGAAACACCTGATTTAAGAGCATTGTTGGTTCTCATGGCCAAATACAAGAAGTGGCTGTGAGATTCATTTCGCCTTCATCCAGCTGTATTTTACTACCCAGTGGACGTGAGTTTCAGTGCAGTCACACACACTTTTGTTCTTTACTAATTAAATTATAACAGTAGCACGTTGATCACCGTCAACAGTAGCATCAAAGCTCAGCCCCCTCCAATGCTGAGTCAGGCACTTACAGGAAACCAGCAGCAGAACTGCAGGTGGTGCAGTAATATTTATCTGCTCCTTGGTTAAATACAAAGTGTTGGGTTTTACCTCTAAAATCCTTTAGTGTTGCAGACTTTGCAGACTGCTTTTCTTGTCCTGTTTATCTTAGTCATTCAGACAAGACTGTTGCATTCACCTGGGCATTCTCACTGAAGGGCACTTCAGTCCAGAAGCTGATAAAGCTTTAATGTATGTGCAGCAGCTTATGCATTTTCCCAGGACACCTTACACAAGAAATAAAAAGCATCTCAGGAGAAGTGAGCTGCTGAAGACATAAAACTCCAGAAAGGACAAGTTAAAAAGCCTGCTCTGCATACCATAAAAACTACCTCTACAAAAACTCCAGCTAAACATTTTCTCCTCCTCACACCACCTCCTTCAGCACCTCTGAAGCTGGACACCATTAGAATGCTCTTCCTTAGACTCTCTGGAGATGTTCTACCCTTCCATCCTCTTGTGAAATAGAATCACAGAACATTAGGGATTGGAAGGGACCTGGAAAGATCATCTAGTCCAATCTCCCTGCCACAGCAGGATCACCTAGACCAAGTCACACAGGAACACCTCCAGAATACTATGGATTTTCACATGATGGAGCACACAGTGCTACAGAGGGTTGGAACATATTTATACAGCAACAGAATTGTTCTGTTCACCTCATGACCAAATATGTGGCTTAACAAGAAAATTTAAGAAGCCTCAAAGGTTGTAATAATTTTAAAAATTATTAATTTTAGAAGACTGAAAGAAAAATGCCATTGCTTTAAGATATTCTGGATTTCTTGAATAAGAAGCATTAAGGTAAACACTTTGAATCTCACAAATTCAAATAAAAATTAAACTTCTCTCAGTTCAATTACATGGAAAAACCCCTTTGCTTCACCTACGTAGTAGATCTCTCTGTATCAAGTCAAAGTCTCACACAAGGGTAGATAAAAAAATTAAGTCCTGTGACACAACAGGAGAATGATTCTGTAGAAGTGAGAGGTTGAATGTTGAGAGTATTTTCTTCTATTAATTCACTGCTACAGGATTTACAGCACAATGTTTTGGGCCAAAATAATTCTATAAAATACTGAGCAATTGCAGTTTTGCATGAGAGCTCTTGAGTCAGGATGGAGGGGATGTAAGGGGTTACTTATGTTATAGACAGCCAGAAAGAAAACCCCACACTTGTAGAAATTAATCATCACCTATTAAAACACCTACATCTCTCTAATATTTCACTCATTGTCCAGAATGTTCCCGAGCTTATCTGCACTGGTGAGGTTTTGCAGAAGAGCCCTTCTGTAGGAGAAGAATGATGCAGCTATGCATGGTTGTCTTACCGCTCAAACACTTCCTTCTTCAGAACTCTCACAAGATTAAATGCACTTACAAAATCCTCTAGGGGAAAATCCCAAACCAAATACTATATTTCATTTCTGGCCCATTTAGCAGAAGATTAGTATGAAAAGAATTCTTACTGTACCATAAAACAAAGGCAAAACTCCTTAAATCCATCATCATCATAATCTAAGAGGTCCCATGACTGTGACGCAGCTCACATGAAGATAATGTACTGTGTCAGCTGTTTTCTTAAGAGAAATCTGATGTTCTCTTCTAGAAAAGAACAATGAACTCCCAAAGATGTGGCAGCATCAGCTGTAAGGTTAACAGAGAAAATGCAGCAGTGCACACTATTTCTTCACGACGCGGCTGTTAAGAAACTCCTCTTGTGCAGTAGAATCACTGGTACTTATTCAGATCTCAGTTCACAGATATGATGTTCTCTCATTTTAACAATTAGTAAGTTGTCTTCTTAAAGCTTGACTATAAATCAGTGTTACTCTAGCAGCCTCACCAGTAGGAAAGATTTGAAATCCTCAGGAATGTAAATCATAGAATCATAAGGGATTGAAAGGAACCTCGAAAGATCAGTCCAATCCCCCCGCCACAGCAGGATCACCTAGACCCAGTCACACAAGAACACATCCAGGCGGGTGAAGGAGACTCCACAACCTCCCTGGGCAGCCTGTCCCAGTGCTCTGTCACCCTCACCATGAAGAAGTTCCTTCTCATATTGATGTGGAATCTCCTGTGTTCCAGCGCACACCCATTGCTCCTCGTCCTATCACTAGATGACATTGAGAAGAGCCTTGCTCCATCCTCCTGACACCCACCCTTCAAATAATTATAGACATTAATGAGGTCACCCCTCAGTAAAGGCTATAGAACCAGGATATCCAACAGAATTACACATGTGAGATACAGAACTAGGTACACAGGAGATGCTCCAGCATAACATCACAGCTGCTGCCTGACACAATTCTGACAAACTCTGGTAAAAATGTTGTGATGGTTTTAGAACTTGTAATATTGGAGGCTCGTGTGTCTAATAGGATGTGTACACCCTTAGAAAGGTTGGGGGAACAACTTACAATGTAAAAACACTGAGTATTAACAGATAACTTGTCAGAGATTGGAACAAGCTGCTCAGAGAGGGGGTTGAGTCACCATCCCTAGAGGGTTCAAAAAACACACAGGTGTTGCACTAGGGAACATAGTGGGGTTGGGTTGACTGTTAGACTTGATCACCTTGTAGGTATCTTCCAACTCTATTGTATGTTTCTATATAATTACTAAGGCAAGGAAAATTCAGATAAGAATTCCATCTAAGATTCCAGTGAAGTCATGGTGATATAAAAAAAAAGCCCAAACATAAGATCACTTTGAAATGTCTTCTGCTCACTTTTTAGTTTCATACATCATGCACAGATTTGACACTTCCTAAACAAACAGGTTTTATTTGACACGTTACAATAAAAATAATATACACCTCCTACTCTGTGTTTGTATTTGTGGTGTTTATAATCCTGAGGAATCTCATTAGCCTCAGTGCAACCAGCACATCAAGAGATAAACACACAAAAGACTGGTTGTTCTTTAACTGTCCATGACAGCATGAACTACCAATTACAATATAAGCACAGATGGCTAATTGATTTTATCCCAGTTTTCACAGCTCTAGAAAGGGGGACAACACCTTTCTCAGCTTCTCTGAAGCCCAAAACCAGCAGCACAAGGCTTCATGCATCGAGCCCCCTTGGTTCCTGTTGATCTACTTGGTCTGAACCAAAAAAGAGTAGTTTTACAAGACACACACTCAACATCCTCAGTGCAATTTGAAGTAGGTCTTCAGTAGACACATAAATGTAATCTCTTAGTTCTGGAACACTAGGAAAACTGCCAATAAACATCAAATTCCAAACATTTCAGAACAGGAGCTAGGGTTATAAGACTCGCAATCAAGCTGTCTGGCAACACGAAAACTCCACCATAAAACTGAGTAAAATAGGTGCAAAATTTGCAGTTAAAACTAGATTTACCAGAGCATTTTGGTTGAAATTCATTGTATAGAGTCAGCCCTTCCCCTAAAATACTTGGCAGTACAGGGCTTTTCAATACACAGTCACCTGTAGCCCTATTGGTAATGGGAAGACTAGATCATTGACTTCCCTCAGTTTAAACTGGGAGGAGAGTAAGTAACAGCATTACCAGCAGAGGCTGCCAGTACTATTTAGTGTGATCTGAAATAAATCCCTGTCCCATACCTCAATAGTGAGACTATCATTTCCTTATCCTCATACTTCCTTGAGACTAGCAGGTGTCTACCACAAAACAAATGAAACAGCCTTTGCAGACACATCATTCTACGTGATTCTGTGATCATTCCAGACATCATGCAAGGCTCAAGGGCTGCTATTTCCCAACCATTTCAATGCAAATGAAGAAGTTAGAGACCTTTTCTCAGGTCAAGGAGTATAAGAAGATACTAGGTGAGACAATGAACAAGCCTTCCTGCACGACTGGCAAAGAAAACCCAGGTTTCAAAGACCACCACTGTTTGATATGACTTCACATTTCAAGTTTTTGAGGCTTTAAGGATTTTCTTAGGCTACATTACTACTTCAGCCTCTATCTTTACTGCAATTCCCCTAAAGATTGACTTTTGGGAAGGGGCACGATGGCATTGAATATTAACCTCTGTAACGCACCTCTGTTCCAGAGACTGTAGCAAACAACATCTATCAAATGCATCCCTTGAAAATATTAATTCATATTTTTTAATTGCCCATTTTCATTGCAAACACAGGTAACACAAACAGCATTAAGCCTGCCTTTATCCAACAGCTGTATTTAACAAAAATTTAAGAGTCATAAAAAAGGCTGATCATAGAGTCATAAAATCATATAATCATTAGGGATTGGAAGGGACCTTGAAAGATCATCTAGTCCAATCCCCCTGACACAGCAGGATCACCTAGACCAAGTCACACAGGAACACATCCAGGTGGATTTTAAATATCTCCAGAGAAGGAGACTCCACAACCTCCCCGGGCAGCCTGTTCCAGGGCTCTGTCACCCTCACTGGGAAGAAGTTCCTTCTCATATTGATGCAGAACCTCCTATGTTCCAGCTCACACCCATTGCCCCTCATCCTATCACCAGATGACATTGAGTAGAGCCCTGCTCCATCCTCCTGACACCCATCCTTCGCATATTTATAGACATTAATGAGGTCACCCTTCAGTTCTCCTCTACTCCAGGCTGAAGAGACCCAGCTCCCTCAGCCTTTCCTCATAAGGAAGGTGTCCCACTTCATCATCTTCGTGGCTCTACACTGGACAGCCTCCAACAGCCCTGTGTCCTTCTTGAACTGAGGGGCCAAGAACTGGACACAATACTCCAGATGTGGTCTCACCAGGGCAGAGTAGATGGGGAGAAGGACCTCTCTTGATCTGCTAACCACCTCACTTCTGATCCACCCCAGGATGCCATTGGCCCTCTTGGCCACAAAAGCACATTGCTGGCTCATAGTCATCCTGCTGTCCACCAGGTCCCCCAGGTCCCTTTCTTCTACACAGCTCTCCAACGGGTCAGTCTCCAGCCTACACTGGTACCTGGGGTTGTTCTTGCCCAGATGCAAGACCCCACATTTACCCTTGTTGTACTTCATTAAATTGCTCTCTGCCCAGCTCTCAGTTAAGGGCATGAACTGTTGTGCACACAGTATGTTTTGAATCCTATATAGAAGCACTGGAACAAAAAGCCTACCAGCAGGTTTTCAAACTTACACAAAATAAAAAAAAAAAAAACCCACTTCAAAATAAAAAAATCCTGCAAACTGGGATCTTCCTTTACCAAAGGCCATTGCATGAATGAGTAAGATGTATGTTACAGAACCAGTAGTACACACATACACTGCAAAACTAAAATGCCACCAAATCCACCAACAAAAAATTCTCCAAACCACACTTTTCATGTGTCAATAACAATTTAAAGCTGCAGTGCTGCAGGCATTCCTCAAATGCTGCCTGATGTGTAACTGGCATTCCTTACTGCACGTAAATCCTTGCTCAATAAACCAGGGCAACTAACATAGTAATGTGACAAAGTTATGACTGTACCCCTCATTCGTAAACAATTAAAATAGATTGTTTCTCTCTTTTATCACATAAGCAAAGGAAAAGGAAAAATGACGCCCAGCTACCTGAAAACTTGCTGCAAAGCGTGGTTCTACCACACAAAAACATCTCTCTGCAAAGCGTAACTAAGTTGGCTGTTTCCCAGTAGAATTGAGATATTTTTCCCTTCAATTGCCATATGAAGACCCTTACTCATAGAAACATCAGAAATAAAATGCTGTTTCACACGAATGTGCCAAACTCCAGTTGTAGCAGAGGTTCATTTCATTGGTTTTGATCAAGAGGCTAAGCAAACCATAGCAATCCAAAAAACACATTAGACAGCATAAAACCCCTTTGGGTTACGGGAGTCAAGGAAACACAGACTCGATTTTTGTTTGTCTTTGTATTTCCAAGGACGTCTCCTACTACTATAACATTGGGATATCTTCAAGATGTGTTAAGGAATGTGTCTTCAGTATTCACTGAGAAGGTAATAATTTCCTTATCCCTCAGATGGAAAATTAAGGCTCAGATGTGTTATAACTCTGTTCCTGTGTGACTTGGTCTAGGTGATCCTGTTGTGTCAAGGGGATTGGACTGGATGATCTTTCAAGGTCCCTTCCAATCCCTAATGATTCTATGATAACTTGCCAAAAGCAGCAGAGCAATTTCTTTGCCAGAAGCAAAAGGAATGATACTTGAATGTAGCTTGATTATGAGGTTAGCAGTACTGTGAAATCTGATGCATTCACTTAGCCCCAGCCTTTTACAGGAATTTTATTCTGCCATAAGCTTGGCAAACTTCCGTGTCCGCATTGGCTTTGGTGTCACGTTAAAGACTTTCACTCAACAGAACAACCTCAGGGTTTTCAAGTTTGCTATTAAACTATTATCTTGGCTTAACATTAGCAGCAACATTTAGTATTAAAAACATTAAATAAAATTAGATGTAAGGCATCACACTCAGTACCATAACCACGTCATCTTTACTCATTCGATTCACATATTTCCTCCAAAAACATTTAATAAGTCGCAGTAAGCAAAGGAAGAAACACACGTCTGTCATAACATTCCCTGTAACAAAACAAACTGTTTCCTATTTAGTGCTGAACTGCAACTGATTGCAGAGCAGCCTTGACTACAGTGCACTTGCAATACTTTAAAAGCCCTTGAATTCATTTGTGGCACAACTACAATGCATACTTCAGAGAAAATGTGGTGTAATTCACTCAGCCTAATGGTAAAAGTAATCACATTACAAAATGCTTGGTCATTGTAGTGTAGGTAGTCTGGGGTCAGCACTGCTTCATCTTCAGCATCTCCTGCTTTCTTGCAGGCATTTTCAAAATGCATTTTATACAAGGGGGAACTTTTTTCCCTTTTTATTTATATGCAAGCAGAAAATAATAGCTATAAAATTTTGTAGCTGTTATTCTGAACAAAAATATAAAAGGCAGTTTCTCAAACCTAACTCAAAGCTATGAGCTTTACTGAATCACTACAGAGAGAGGTGGTAGAGGCCCCATCCCTGGAGACATTCAAGGTCAGGCTTGCTGGGGCTCTGAGTAATCTGGTCTGGTGAGTGATGCTTCTGCTTGTTGCAGAGGGGGTTGGAGTAGATGACCTTTGGAGGTCCCTTCCAACCCTATGATTCGATGTGCATGCATAAACAAACACACCCGTTTGCAAACCAGCATGCACCAGCCAACTCAGCGGCCACACTACTGTGATTCCAATGACCTAACATTGTGTCACCTGGGCTTGCTGACCTAACTGCAGACTCTTCAAAAATATTCAACTATGTTTTGCACTGACAGCACATTACCTAAACACTTGTGAAGCAGTTTTAAGGGTTGGCAGTTGTCAAGGGTTAAAAACCCCGAGCGACAAAATTTACCAATTAATTTACCTAAGGTGCTAATGGATAGAAAGAAAAATAATACAGGGAGAGTTTGAAACCAATCATGAATTACAGGTGAAAAACAAAACGTGCTCCATTTGTGGAAAAAAGCAACAAGACATTTAATTCACCCCACATAAAAACTCCATATAAAGACACACACACACACACACAAAGACACATGGAGACTCATCACAGTGTTCTTACATAACTGAGCCAAAACCCCCTATGTCAAAACCCTAAAAAGGGAGACTTTCGACCATTCCTGCTTCTGTGGGACAGTGGTGTCCACTGAATTCATGCAAACATTCCTCAGCTTCACACCCACTGTTCCAAAACATCACAAACTTATGCCTAATAAACACAGAATCACACTTGCAGAGCAACCGACTGGTTTTTTTCCCCCCCAAATTTTCACTGGACAACACTACTTAGTTTTAAGCCACCAAAAATTTACCTTAGCCTCACTAAGTAGGAACTGCAAACAGAAGGCCCCAAGCAAATAAGGATGAAGTAAAATCTCAGTGGTTGCCAGCAACAGTCAAAAGCTAGCAGAACCATACTGCATTTTGCTCCCAAGAATTAGCACTAGTGGATCAGCATTAACATGGGCAGCAGGTTTGCAAAGTGCAACGAGGCTTCAGAAAACGGACAGGAAAGTCATTGCACATGACTCCAAGCTCCATTTCACCTCCCTCACAAAGTAAAGTCATGACTTCAGTTATCAGTATATTTTAAATAACATGCACAGGAGACTCAGTTATTTAGGGATTGGGAGGGGGTTTGTTTTGGGGTTTAATTGCTTTGGTTGATCTTGGGCTTCTGCATTTCATACAGACACACAGATCAGACGTGGTTGCGTAAAAAGCAGGAAGGTCATATTGGGAAAATACTTTGCAATAAGAACAGGTCTGTGTTGAGAAACAGCAGTATCAAGAGAATTTAATTCAAACTGTTTTCTTTACTGTGTGCTAAAACTAGTCTCCAAATTCAAATCTCCTGTTCTCAGACACCTGAGCTATGGGTCCTCCAACACTACCCTTCTTTACAGCACAGTGTTAGATTTAAGATTCCACCCTATCGCCTCTACATCCAAATCGGGGCTTTTTTACCTTCCAGAGCAAAAGCTGCTGACAAATCTAGAAGTCTGTCCTTTTTATTATTCCTTATTCTTATTATTCCTTATTATTTTATATTTTATTATGTATTGAAAATAAACTTTCATGATCCATTTTCATCAAGTGGAAAAACATTTTAGAACTTGTCAAAAGTTTGTACAAAATTATCTTCCTTAGATGGTTACATGTTGTGAGTTGCTAATCATTAAGAGATCTGGTTTTGCCTAATGAGAATTGTTATCATTAACTACATATGAATGAAATTATGCATTCTGAATAATTAATAAACTACATATCCTGAAATCACACGTGCATCCAAATCCTCAAATTTACATTTCAGTATTAGTGCAGATGTACTTGAGGGCTAGTATATAGAAAAGAAGAATTATTTCTATATAACCTCTCTTCAGCAGCCTTTAAAAGACAGTGCAAGTAAGTTGCATTAATAACATGATGTTAAATCTTTTAGAAAATAAAATCATTTTAAACTGTAGATAAGAAAAAAGCCCAAAAATAAACTCTAGCTTTTGACAAAGCTACTGCCTGTGCTTACTATAAATCAGAAAGGTTTCTCGCTGTTGTTTGTTTTGTCATTGGAGAGCTGGTACACATCATCCCTTGGAGACTGTTTTTGCAAGTACACTGCAGACGAGAAGAAAACATCTTAATTTTCAGCTCCCAACTAGCTCCCAGTCCCTGAATTAGTTATAAAGAAAATAATTGAAAAAATTGTTTCTGTGCAAATAACAGTCACTGTGCAAAGCTAATTCAGCACTTGAGATGTTTGCAGTTTGATTCGAAACTTCAGCAGAAACTTATTTCTTTCCCCCCTCACACAGTTAAACTTCCTACTTATTTTGTTTTTCAGTTAAAACTGGTTTAACCCAGTGTGTTAGACTGTCATACCTAGAAAAAGTCAAGCTTACAAAGGGATGTTTTTGCTCACTTGTCATTAAAATGCTGTTTCACCATCCCACCCATCTGCATGTTGCTGAAATCCGTTTAGTTTCATAAGAACACAAACCAAATACTTTTTGATGGCACATTTCATTGACGTTCTGTAGCGGGTTGGGGATTCTCCACTCCACCAAACTCACAGAGCAAATCCACTTCCACTCCAGAATCGACTTTGCTGCGATTCCAAGTTATGTTTCTTGTGAGTCTGTCTCATATCAGAGCTTACGGTTAAAATATTCGGCTCCGTTTTTCATCATCAGTTAATAATAGAGGCAGAGAAATACTTCCCCTGATCATTTCAGCTAGACAAGTGCTTATTTCCAGCTTGACTCCAAGCCCCTGTCAGCACTCAGTGCTGCCAACTGATCTCCGGCAGCACTCCAGCTGCTTCCCCATCACGCAGCTGGCACAGGAGAAACCCTCTGCTGACATTTACCCACTCTGGGCTGTCTTCCCAGTGGACTAAGCTGTGCACAGAGCAGATTCCCATTTTACAAAGACCTGACACTCACTCTCCTCCTAAATCACTGATTCAAGTAGCTTATTGAGTGTGTTGCTCAGGAACACATTATCCAGACACACCGTTTGATAGTGTGCCACAGGACAGCCACAGCAACCTGGGAGCATTTATTTACTTCAATGGACTAAGGTGACAGGACTGGTCTGCAGAGTCAAACCCACAGCGGGAGGAATGGCAGTGGAAGAAGCAAAAATGTAAAATCACAGGATGAATTAAAAGCTTAGACTGGATGGCAAGACTGATGAGGAGGCCAAAGGAACCGGAGTTTTTAAGTCTGGAGAGAAACAGGGTGAAAGGAGACCTTATTGCTCTTTACAGCTACATGAAAGGAGGTTGTAGAGAGGAGGGGGACAGTCTCTTCTCCCTAGTCACTGAAAAAGGGGAAATGGCCTCAAGTGGTACCAAGGGACTGGACATGAGGAAAAGGTCTTCCCTGACAGTAGTCAAGGATTGGAACAGGCTGCCCAGGGAGGGGGTCAAACTGTGAATCATCATCCCTGGATATGTTTAAAAAAAAAAAATCACATACATCTGAAGCTTAGGGACATGGTTTACTCGTGGCCTTGGTAAAGTTCAGTTAATAGTTGGATTCAATGATCTTGAAGGCTGCCCAGGGAGGAGGTGGAGTCACCATCCCTGGAAGTGTTCAAAAAACATGCAAGTGTGGCCCTAGGGAACAGGGTTTAGTGGGCAGGGTGGGGTTGGGTTGACAGTTGGACTGGTTGATCTCATAGAGGCCTTCCAACCTTAATGATTCTATGAAAAAGAAACATTAAATTCTCTCTGTGACCTTCCTTGACATAGTTCCTGTAGGATATATCATTATGATGAAGTTTCTGAAGTAAATTGCACTTTTTGCATCAATTTCAGCGCAGGCGGTATTTTAAGAAGACTGTCCAACAGAAAACTTTAATGACCTAACTTCCAACTTCACTTCTGTCATAGAATTGTTAGGTAATGAAAGACCTTCAAGATCACTGTTCCAAGGCTGGATGACCCTTTCGTTAGCTTTTCCTAGTATCTAACCTAAACATCATCCACGTTCAAACCACTGTCACTGAATACTCAATAAAAAAAATTAATTATTCTCTAACTAAGCAGAGGAAAAAGATTTATTAACCCAATATATGATTAGCAACAAGTTATTAATTCCATGCAACTTTGTGTGCAAGACCCTACTAGGCATTTACTGAGCAACATGTGGTTGCAACACTAGCTAGTAGGTGTAAGGCTGCACAAATCAGTGCCACACAAATGAGACTACACGTTTAGTTGCCAGCACCTACAGCCATGATGTATGGTTATATGCCTGCTTCTCAGAATAGTGAGAACACTCTTGCTGAAGTCATAGAATGAATGTGAGGGGTTGGAAGCGACCTCTAAAAATAATCTAATCCAACCTATCCACCAGAGCAGGACCACACTGGGTTGCATCCAGGCAGGTTTAGAAAGGCTCCACAGCAGGAGATTTCACAACCTCTCTGGGTTTGTGCTCCATTATCCTTGCATTAAAGACATTTCTCCTCATGTTGAGATGGCACTTAAGTTCTAGCTTATCCTCATTATTTCTTGTCCTCTTACAGGGTGCCACCAAAAGGAGACTGACCCCTCCTTCTTAACACCCACGCCTCCTATATCTATAGACATTAATGAAGCTTCATCTCAGCCTTCTCTTCTCCAGACTAAACAGCCACAGTTCTCTTAGCCTTTCTTCACAGGCAAGAGGTTCAAGTCCTTTCATCATCCTCACAGCTCTCTGTTGGACTCTCTCCAGTAGATATAATCACACCACATCATTTCATGAACTACTAAACTAGGAATAGCATTGTACTTCCAGCCATTTATAATAAACAGAACATGTTTCATTTCATAGTTTCCTTTTATTCCACACATGTACCGCTGTTCATGGTACATATCAGAGGCATGAAAAGGTGGTTCTGAGTACAAAGCAGCCCAGGGTGGGTTGGGGTAAACAGACACACCATAGCCCCACCACAGGGCTCCTCTGAATCATCAGTGCAGCTAATTATCAGATCAGTTATCAAACCATATCAAACCAGCCACAGGCAAATGGAGATACCAGACACCCTTGCCAGCCAAAGCAGATACATCTTCATTCTCCTTACCTAAAATATCAAGGGGTCATCTTTTTGTGCAATTCTCAGAGAGCTTTTTCTAGGCTACCTGAAGAGTATTGCCTGGAGAAAAGGTCTGATGAGGAGTGGCTGAGGAAGCTGGGGCCATTCAGGCTGGAGAAAAGGAAGCTGAGGGGAGACCTTACTGGTCTCTACAACAACATGCAGGGAGGTTCTAATGAGGCTTCTTCTCCCTAGTGACAAGAGGAAATGGGGCCAATCTGCACTGGGAATGTTCAGATTGGATATTAGAAAAAATTTATTGACAGAAAGAGTGGTGAATCCTTGGAACAGACTGCCCAGGGAGGGGTTCATAAAAGCAGGTAGACATGGTGTTTCAGGAGACAGTTTAGGGGTTAGAAGTTGTAAGGTAGATAGTTGGCCTTCATCTTGAAGGTCTTTTCCAACCTGTTGGTTCTATGATTAGTGAAAACACAAAGTAAGATGTCCATAGTATTTGCTCATACATTCCAGGATTCCATCTGGATTCTGCTAAGGCAGAAGGGTCAGTGAAGCAAGTGTTCAGCCAAATGAGTAATGCTCAGAGCTGAAAGAACAGCTGGGCAGACAGAGATGCTATCTGGGTTGCTCTTCCAAACAAAGGAAAGATTAAGAGCTCTAATATTCAGACCTTGCGATAAGCTGTCAGGACGACCCTACTGCTCAAGATCCAGGTGATGTTAGAGACCAGACAGCAATGAAAAACCCAGCACACATTTGATATTGGATATTTACATAATGGCATCTCTCCACCAAAAATAAAACTAACCATTATTTTTCCCAGAATCTTGGCCAAGCTCCGTTCCAAGGATGAGAACAGGGAGTGCAGTCAAACACCGGACCCCACAATGTTCTTTGGCACTGTAATTCTGTATCAGCACTTGGCACCCTCACCTAAGGAGGCTGTGGCAGACTTAGCATGTCTGACAGAACAGCTACAAAAAACAGACTGAGGTGTGCTGCACTGAAATGTCCAGGTACTCATAGAATGGCTAAGGTTGGAAGGGGCCTCAGGGATCATCTAGTTCCAGCCCCCCCCATCATAGGAAGGGACATCTCTCACTAGATCAGGTTGACAAGTAATGGGATGGGTAGATGCCCAAGCAGACCACCAACCTTATTAAAATCTTGGAAATACCATCAATAAGAACCATAAGGTTCATTTCTAAAAGGAACAAAGTATCATGGGGGGTTGAAAAAACACCTGAAAGAAGTTATAACTGGTTTAAATTCTAGAACAAACTGTGAAAGGACATTTTTTCCTTTTCCAATTATTTTCAGACAGCCTGAAGTAGGAATTCAGGCTTGTGAAGTAGACAACTGAATATTGAAATCTGCTTGAAGCAGACTTTGGGCAACAGAACAATCCCTTCGGAATGGAAATTGTGAAAGGTCACTTATGACCAGAGAAAGGAAAACGTTGTGCCCAGAGTTAGAACAAGACCTAAAGGTCAATGAGGGAACCAGACCAGACATCCTCACTTAGGTCCTCGGGGAAACTATGGAGCAAATCCTCTTGCAGCACATCCCCACGCACATGGAAGTGGTGGTGACTGGAAACGATCAGCATTAATTTAGTGGGGAGAAATACTGCCTGACCAAATGAATTACCTTCTTTGATACAACTGGGCTTCTGGACAACTTGAGACAGTCTCATTCCTGTATTGAAGTCAAGATGCTAGATTCTGGATGGGTGGACGTGTAGTTGGGCTAAAAAACAAAAAGCCTGGTTCATTGTCCTAGAGGGTGGTTGTTAAAGGTTTTACTCTACATGGAGGTTCACAGAATCACAGAAAGGTTTAGGCTGGAAGGAACCTCAGATCAGCTAGTTCCAACCCCTTATCATGGGCACAGACACCTCTCACCAGATAAGGTTGCCCAGAGCCCCATCCAACTCTGCCTTGACCATTTCCAAGGTAGACTACTCAAGGTAGACTACTCAATCCATCTGGTATACTCATACTTGAAAGATTCTAAATGAGATTTGAGTTTACCAAAATAAAACCCCAAACATCATTTTAGTCCCTTCTGTGAACACATCTGTCTTGCCTTTGTTTTGCTCTTATGTAAAAACACAGAGCAGCTCAAGTAACACCCGTTTAGTTGTAACCTATTCTTGAATACGTAAAATGCTTTTCTATCCACAAATGACAGCACTTGCAAATCTGGGATCTTTCCCACCTAATGAAGAGCCTGGCTGCTTCCCAAACAGGCTCCCAGCAGAGGCCAGTTGGAGTAAATGAATGCAGGAAAAGGAGAGGTTCCTTTCTCACATACTTTAAGTACTGATGCAGAGATGCTAACCCTTCAGCATCTCAAGAGAGGGAATGCAGTGTTTGCCTGTTCCAGCTGGAAAAATAACTTCTAAACAAAGCACCTTTACTCACCAGAGGACACTTAGACTGTTCATCCCACCATGATGAAATCACAGAACATTAGGGATCAGAAGGGATCTCAAAAGATTGTCTAGTCCAATCCCCCTGACACAGAAGGATCACATAGACCAACTCACATGAGAACATATGCAGGCAGGCTTTAAACATCTCCAGAGAAGGACACTCCACAACCTCCCCGGGCAGCCCATTCCAGTGCTCCATCACCCTCACCGTGAAGAAGTTCCTTCTGATATTGATGTGGAACCTCCTATGTTGCCCCTTGTCCCATCACTAGATGACACTGAGAAGAGCCTGGCTCCATCCTCCTGACACCCACCCTTCACATATTTATCAACATTAATGAGGCCACCCCTCAGTCTTTGTTTCTCCAAGCTAAAGAGACTCAGCTCCCTCAGCCTTTCCTCTTAAGGGAGGTGTTCTTCTCCCTTCATACAACTTGCACTACTGGATGGCTTAGAAGAAAGTTGTCATTTAGAACACAAAAATGATCGAACTACTACACTTCTTAAGAGAGAAGTACAGAACTTTTGGCCTGCACTCAGTGCTGGGCCATTCTCACTCCCAGAACAGGATGACATTTCATTAACATTTTCCCCAAGGAAAAACTGTTGTGTCAGCTTTTTCTTCAGCAGTTGGACAGCTGAGCACCTGCACTAATTGTGTCTGATACTGGTGATGATGCTCCTCGGCAGTCATTGGATATGCTCTGTTTCTCCTCCAGATGGTCATCAACCAAGTCTGCACAATTGGCTGGGAAGCTGTTGTCCTTTATAAATTGACAGCTGTGCTCACAGGAGCCACAATCTCCTGACATTTTCAGAGCATATAACTAAATACTGGGGTCCAGCTGTTTTCATCGGGGCTTTTGGCATGTTGGTTTTGTTTGGGGGTTTTTGTTGGATGCTTGATTTTAGTTGCATCAGCAGAATTAGACTGAGGAAACTACTACTGAGTTGAGAAAAAAGGAAATAAAGTGGGAGAAATACCCTAAGTCACTATCTGGACCCTTTTGGCAAGTAAAGAATTAAATGCCACGTTGCCCAAACATGCTGAGCATCACTCTATTCCAGATGAAGAGAATCAGAACTCCCAGCACTGCAGAGATAGTGGACAGGCATCCACTGATGTAAACCTGACTATGACTGGGTCTAGGTGCTCCTGCTGTGGCAGGGGGATTGGACTGGATGATGTCTCGAGGTCCCTTCCAATCCCTGGTGATTCTACAATTCCATGATGATTCTAAACCACTCACTGTGACATGGGAGGTGAACAATCTGCCGAGTTAACATTAATCCAAATATTCAGAGAAATCAACACCAAAAATAAGGTATCAAATTCTGACAGCTCCTCTGCATTCAGCCTTTTCTTCTCTGTGAAGTCTGTATCTTAACAAGTTTGTTGTTGGGTTTTTCCCCTACATAACATTGGAAAGAACTGTTGACTTAAAAGCAATACCTGGTCCCGCTGAGGATTATGTTTTCACTCCTGATCAAAATCCAGAATTAGCTTTATAAACACTGTGCAATTGACCCACGAGGTTCAATAGCTCCAAACATATTGAACAAAGAGCTTAGCTAAATTCAAGAAGGGATTGAACATAATGATTAATAGCCTCTGTAACTAGACTAAAAATTGCAAGAACCTCAGTCTTCATGCTTCAGGGCACAGACTTATAACCAGCTGAGATCAGGAATAAATTTCTGCCCACTAAATTGCTGTGAAGTTATGTGCACTGGGAATTGCTCTCAGCAATGGGGAATTGCAGGACCTTCACTTTCTTCCACTGATTGGAACTCATCAGCAGTGGTTCTTATCCATCCTAGAAAGCAGGATGTTCCCAGCAAAGAGCTGCCTAAGCTGAAACTATTTCTGACAACTGTTCATCTCAATGAGTTCTTAAGTTTTCTTAAAGTGATGACTATTCTACAATATCATTAGGAAACTGCCTCCAGAACATCACTGCTCTTCCCTGGTGATTGGGAAAAGCCATCACACCACAGACAAACTCCACCACACAACCGAATACATCTGTGACTCCTCTCAGTTCTTAACACTGTGACTGCTGCCAACTTGCTCTTCTCTTAAAGTCTGGTTCCACTTGCCCTCTCTCACCCCCTCCAGAGATGTGGGGTTCCTGTGCCACTTGCACTAACAGGTATCAGAGACTTCACATTTAAGCCCCTCGCCGACCACTTACTAGTGTTTTCTTCACTCATCTCCAGTGGCTGTTGCAATCACCAGCACCCAGACAGATGTTGCTGTTACTGTGGCTAACTACAGAATGATGCCATCAACATCTGTTCTCAGCAGAAAAATGTCACTTGCACTGCAACAGTCCTTCCTTCCAAAGGAACCAGCTGTCCCTGTAGAGCAGTTAATAGTGTTTTGGCTGCAGACCTCCTCTGATCACAACACACCAGAGCAGGTCTATCAAGCCAGAGCTGCTGTCCCAGTGCAAAGCAGAGCTCTATGAAAACACCCAGTCAGTAACAGAGTTTGGTCATCCCTTTCCAGTGAGAATTCCACCCCACAGATGAACTTTCTTCTAAACAGACTGCAAATTCCACACCTGTGGAGCACGACCTGCTATTGTTTCTCTGCAAGTCTCCTTTGGTTTCCCTCTCCCACCTCAATTAATTTGGCAATATTCACGCCCTGTCAAGTCTTGCTGCTTCATCATGTACTTTGCAGAATAAAGCTTTAAAAATGAGACTATCAAGCTGGAGGGGGGAGGGAGAACAGTAGGACAACCAGATGTGTGATGTGGGGGGGAAACAAAGGGCAGTTTTAATGGGGAATGAAAGAATGAGGGTTTGTGTGAGGATGTAAGGATGGAGAAAGAAAGAGAAGATGTGCCAGGTTCAGTCAGCTGAATGCATACAGATTGATATGTGATATTAAATAAAGCACCCTGCATTATCTAACATGATTCAACAAATACTTACAGCTGTTCATCATGGAGATGTCAACCTGCTCCCATTTTATGAAGCAACAGACACACACACACACTTCCTACAGGCAGGGAAAGAATGCTGCATTGTTTTACAGAGCTGGGAAAAAACCAGCACAACTGAAAATACAGTGGCAAATGTTCTGTTAGATGGTATTGAATCAGATTCATCAAGGCTGGAAAAGACCTTCAGAGATCATCAAGTCCAACCATCCACCCTACAACCCCTAATCACTAAATTGTCTCCTGAGTATTTTCCTTGTTGGCTTAGACTGAAAGATATTTCTAACTACTGCAGCACCAATACTTAACTCAGGCACAGTAAGCAAGACAGTTTTTCCAAACATTCATGTTATTTTAACTTCACTTTCTTTATCTAGTTTACTGATAAAACTTATTATCACACATAGTCAAGGGAAGATTCTTAATGAAAGAGTGTCTGTTTCATCTTCTTTTACAACTTCAGCCACATCTGGACACAGCAGTGGGGATCCTAGCGCACAGTTCTGTGCAACTTGGTCTAGGTGATCCTGCTGTGGCAGGGGGATTGGACTAGATGACCTTTCAAGGTCCCTTCCAATCCTTGATGATTCTATGATTCTAGAATCAGTTTAGGGTGGGACACAACTATTGGAAACAAGTTGTTCCAAAAGCATTTACGCTCACTGTACTCTCAAAACATCCTTGCAAAAGCAATTACTAGCAGTAATAATTACAGTAGAGTGACCTTCCAATCCCTGAAAGAAGGCTGGAGAAGACTGATCAACTGGGCAGGGAATGACAGGAAAAGGGTTCATGGTTTGAAGCTGGAAAAGGTTAGATTTAGACCAGACATCAGGAAGTTGTTCTTGAATCTGAGGGTGGTAGAGGCACCATCCCTGGAGACACTAAAGATCAGGCTGGATGGGGCTCTAGGCAATTCAGTCTGGTGAGCGATGGCCCTGGTCTTGTAGAGGGGTTAGACTAGATGACTTGGAGAAGTCCCTTCCAACTCAATATGTTCTATGATTATATTCTGACACATCAAAAGATTTTATACAAAAAATTCAAAAGATTTTTCCACTAGAATAGGACAGGACCAGCAGAGCCCTTCACATCCCCACTAACCACAGTTTTACAGCATCAAGTGACCGTTACGGGTCACACTTTACTCAGAGTGACCCACAGAGGAAATTAAGCTTTTGTAGTATTCCGTGCTGTACAAAAACATTTAGAATCCAGCTGTTGCTTCCTACCAGTGCCAAGTAAGGTTGGGAGTAAGGGGAGGTTTGTTGACTAGATTAGTTACTGCCCCTATGTCATTTGCCAAATCTCAAATGACAGCAAAACAGATGGGAGTAGGGCATCTTTAGGATGTCTTTACACCTCCCAACCTATCAGCTTTATCCAGCTCTAGTAGCTTCATGTTTTCAGGGTGATCTATACACACACAAAAGGTGGGTATGATGCTGATCAGCATGACACCATTGGTTCTCAGGATCATGTCTAGACAGCAATTCTATTTCTACAAGGGAATGAAGAAGGATGTATTCTGCAATCACTTGAAATATACTTGTGAATGGATTTAGTAGGAACCAGCTTGCTTGGTATTGATCTACCTCTCCCAGCTTCACGCACCATCTACTACAGTTTTCAAATATTAGGCGTTGAATTTGAATCTTCTCTGCTGAACATTAAGAGATGTATTTTCCTCCACCACGTGCTGGTACTAAACACTGAAGGAACAGCTTTACAAATGACAAAACGAAACCTGTAAAGCAAGTTGTACAAGAGAAGATAGGGCTCTCTTTGGACAGAGTTTAGAGAAGCATTAACTTTAAGCAGCAATTCCTTTAGAAGAAAAGCAGTGAAGGCATCCACATTCTGTAGCAGGAACCTTCAGTATCAGAAGCAAAACTCCAAGAGAACTCATTTGCTTGCCCATATCAATCAGGCAATTAGAAAACTTTAACATCCGCCAACCTGAAGTCACTTAAACTTCTCATGCATGACAGTTTATTTCACTGCTCTAAGTCACAGAATCATCATGGCTGGAAAGGACTTGGAAGTCCTGGAGGAAGTCCTTGGTAGTCCTTGGAAGACCCTGGAGGGTCATTGAGTACAAGTCAGTACCAGTGAAAGCTTATTTTGATAAATCAAACTGTTTTGGTTTAGTTTCTACAGGATTAAGAGCTAAACAGCCTTTAAAATTGTCTTCTAACATATTTTCTCTACTGTTATTACCTAGCTGGCTTTGTAAAGCTTAATACTTTAAAATACCTAATGGTTGTGCCCATAAGGGGAATGCAAAGGAGTCCTTTCAAAAAAAGAAAGGGGGATGGTGGCTACACCACACTAAAGCCTGAAAAACCAAGCAACTCAGTCTAAACCTGGGTAAGCCTGGCTAAACCTTCGGTGCAAAACTCAGGGTATGTTCACAGCCCCAGAGAGCCTGACAATTAGGAAGTCCAAAGCCATACAGCGTTCACGTCCTTCTCAAGCAAGCTTTTGCTTACACACGACTACGAATCCAAAGCCCAGACATCAAATACTGTATGACTAATCCTGCCAAAAACAGCTCAATCCATTTCTTTAACCCGTGCTGTCTTTCACATTCTTAATGAATTAGTTATCTACTTTAAAGACACTTCACGCAAACAAGAACAGAACACACTAAAAAATACCCCATGGAAACAAAACAGCCCTTCTTCCTACAAATTATTGCTGTTACAACACTAAATCCAAAGGGGATGTAAGGGGAAAAAAAGAACTGCCCCAGAGACTCCAACTATTTTATAACGCAGAAGCAAAAGCATTCATCTTCAACAAGAGACTTCCATGGCTAATTCTTTGTTTGGAAAGGCAGTTCCCACAGTACCATCTACCCCACTGCGCATCAGACTCCCCAACATCAAAAGGCCACGTTCACAAATTCAATGACTGTACTCTGAGCACAACATTTTTTTTGGTTTTCTCAGTCACAGGGTAAGTTTTAATTCATATTAAACTCATGCCCAGCCAGCCAAATCCATGCATGACACCTATTTTCACCACTCTATTATGTCAGTAAGAAAAATAATTAAGAAAACGTCACTCTCGTACAGAACCACCACCCTATAGCAATGCATCAAGTGACAAATCACCATCTCCTGGCAATAGCTGGTAGACACTAACTACCATCCCAGTCCATTTGAATAGTCTTTACTGACAACAAACACAGGCAACTCATCCATTTCCTATAAAAAAGCTTTTTTAAAGAATTAATCTACTACATTGTGGACTTGGTGTATTTTTAAAATTCACGCATCCTCCCCCTCCAAAACACATGACAGAAATAAGACTCCTCTTGCATATTTTAAGAGGATTTATGTACTAAAAAATTGCTGCAGTAAACCAGACAGCAAATCAAACATTCTTGCCCAGACAAAGAAAAAGTGTCAGTTACTGAAATTGGATGCAACAGCTCAAAACCCAACTTCTAGAACTAGTTAGGAGTTAACAGCAGGGAACAATAGGACAAGGGTTCATGGTTTGAAGCTGGAAGAAGGTTGATTTAGGTCAGACAGCAGGAAAAAGTTTTTGAATCTGAGGGTGGTGGATCCCTGGAATAGGTTGACTAGAGAGATTGTAGAGGCCCCATCCCAGGAGCCATTCAAGGTCAGGCTGGATGGGGTTCTGGGCAGTCTGGGCCAGTAAGTGATGTCCTTGCTTGTTGTATAAGGACTGGACTGGAGGACAATTGGAAGTCTCTTCCAACCCTATGATTCTACTCTAAGAAATCTGATTTTGCCATCAGAAGAGGTAAAAAGATCAAAGGGACCTGCACAAGAAATCTCACTTTTAGGAGTTAAAAAGGCAACAAAAATTTGGCAGAAATAAGAATGAGAAAAAATTTCTGAGTGTAGGTTTTGAAATATCATCAACTTTAATGCTGGCTAGGGAAAAATCACCCACTGAACCACCCTGCCCAAGAACTACCTACGTGTCTAATATCATGGACTTGCAGTACCTGAGGCCAATCTCAAATCATTACATGAAGAGATGAAACATGAAATATTTATCAGGTGTAAAGACACGCTGAACTTCCACACAGGACAGACTTTGTAGCAAGAAGTATTTCACACCAAGCTATTGTTGTGCAAAGACTCTCTAAATTAATCAAATTATTTTGTAAATATAAAGAAGTTAAGAATCAGCTTAAAAGTACTTAAGCATTGAAACAGGCAGATTAGTACTAGGGTTTTGTTGTTTTTTTAAAATCCTCCTCCCCAGACATCTCATACAGGCAGTGGCATGAAGTTTTACCTTTTCACTTGAACTAACACTATCTTAAACCTATTTTAGTATGCCAGCTGAGTCAGTAGAGCATGGACCTCTGAACCACAGGGTTGTGGGTGCGAGCCCCATGTCAGACACTGCATCTTAACACAAACAGACTCAAGCTGCAAGAGTGGAACTGTTCGGTTCAGTTAAGATAGATTTTAAGGGTGTAAGCTGGAACACAGGAGGTTCCACATCAATATGTGGGTGACAGAGCACTGGAACGGGCTGCCCAGAGTGGGTTGTGGAGTCTCCTTCTCTGGAGACGTTGAAAACCTGCCTGGACATGTTCGTGTGTGACTTGGTCTAGGTGATCCTGCTGTGTCAGGAGGATTGGCCTAGATCATAGAATCATAACAGATTGGAAGGGACCTCGAAAGATCATCTAGTCCAATCCCCCTGACACACCAGGATCACCTAGACCAAGTCCCACAGGAACACATCCAGGCGGGTCTTCATCTCCAGTGAAGGACTAGATGATCTTACAAGGTCTCTTCCAATCCCTAATGTTCTGTGAGCCTATGATTACACCTGGCACCAAAAGAAATTCCAAGAGGATGAATAGACAATATCTTTCTTCCTTCATTTCTATAAAGACTCAAAGGACTTAACTGGTTTCTTTGACCTCTTGCCCTTGCTCATTCACCTCCTGCATCCCACGGGCTGCTCTGCTCCAACCAGCAGCCAACAGATACCTGGTCATCCCAAGGACCACTTTTTGTCCTAAGTGCTGGTACAAATAAACCAAATGCTTCAGGCTAAATACACAGAACAGAAGCACAGAGGGATGCAAACAGCATTGTCTTCTTATGTTTCAGCAAACACCATCACACCAGGTTATAATGCAGCAATCAGCAAAGGAGAACAGCTTTAGCACTTGTAGTTCTGTGTTTCCCAGTGCCACATCCTGCTTCTGGTATTCAAAAGAGAGCAGGCATCTCAGCCAAATATGCTGGATCTTACTATGTAAGTTTATGTCCCTACTTGTTAAATTACACAGATTAGTAACACATGAGTAAAACACACTCCTTTACATGATGAAATTCTAAATCACCACGTCTGAGAAGAACATCACAGGCAACGCACACTTGGCACACCCAGAGCATATGCTGCCCAGGTTGGAAGGCAGGACTTTTGTTTGAAAGCTTTCACCTCTTCAGCCAAAGAGGTCATTTAGCTGGCTACTGTTACAGGCTTTGCAGTAGGAGAAAGTCCCTGCTAACATTTCTAACACTGCTCATACAGTGAAACACAAGAACAAAGAATTATCTGGGCACACGATTAGACAAACCTTCCTGAAGCTGTGGCAGTAGTCACCACTGCACAGACTTACACAAATGAAGAACACAAAGGTAAGGTCATGCATGGACTGGAACCCATCACATCCCCACAGTGACATCTAGATTCCTTCCGTGCCATTAGAGTCTTGTAGCACAAGTTGATCTAACACCTATGAATATGACTCATCTGTGCAGTTATCATAGGATCTCAGAATGCTGAAGGTTGGGAGAGAGCTCAGAAACCATCTAGTTCCAACTCCGTGCCATGGGCAGGGACACCTCTCACCAGACCATGTTGCCCAGAGCCCCATCCAACCTTGAACAATTGCAGGGATGCCTCAGCTAATCTCATCTGGAACACATCCTGCTATCTCAGCCCCACTGAGATCAGACACTGGTTTGCAGCTGCGCACATCTGTAGCGTGTTCTTACCAGGTGCTTCATACACATCCCAGTCCTAAACCATTTTAGTAACTAATCAATCAGGTCTAAATACTTCTGAATTCAACACCAGCAGCTACAGTGTCTTGACAGATGCAGCCATGAGCAGTTGGTTTAGGATTATGCACTGGATTCATCTCCAGTTCTACAGATGCTCACAGTGCTACGTGGCAAAGGTCTCAGCACAGTATTTCTGCACCAGTTAGGTAGTTCAGCAGCTGAAGGCATCTCAGGGTGCATGGGATTGGAAATCTAGCATCAACAGAAACCATGATTCCTAGCAATGGCTGACAGAAGACATGTGGCCTTGACAACCAGTCTGCATCTCAGGGTTGACTGAATGAATTGCAGCCTGAATCACAACAAGAAGTGGAATATTTGATCTGCTTCCCTTCATAATCAGTATTTTTCTTCAGCCTCCAGAAGGCAGCACTGACCTGATACATCATTTGCTTGCCAGACTTACACCAACAGGATCACAAGAACATATTTTTCCAAGCAACTTCCTTTCAGAAAGCAGCACCAGCTCCATTTTGCTCAGCCCTTGCAAGCAATTCAGAGGCAATTAGTTTGGACAGTAGAAGAGCAACCCCTGGCATCAGTCCCACCAGCTGCCTGCATTCACATGTAAACCACAAAGGGCTGGAGGATATTTTTCCTCACAGATTTTGCTACGAACGATATTACATGACTCAGAAAGGAAAAGCACAAAGAGGCACGTTATTAAGAGGCTCTACACACACCCAACCAGTACCTCAAGCTTCAAAGACTTCCCCACATTCTCCATCACTCCCTGCTCCATCACACTGCCAGCTTAGACATCTTTTTATCTAATCTGTTCCTCTCACTCTACTTTCTGCTTCCAGTGCTGGAAGGGTGGGGTTTTTGTATTTGTTTTCCAACATGCTGAGTGCAGCTATAGGATAATCTGCTTAATGTCTCCAAGTATTGCTCACTGATGGGAGAAATAAATGGTGGTGTCTTGCTCCATTCTCCTTCCCATGCATTATTCTCTAGATACAGGGTTTTGCACTGAAAAATAAAGCACTCGTACATCGTAGGGGTGTCTTGGTAACGTTACAAATCTGAAGGGAGTGACTGTAAATATCCCCAGTCATAGATTTTTCTCTGGCATCCTTCTGCCACATGGAGTTTATTTGCACAGTTTGCAGAACTACTTCAGCAAATATTTTACTTTCTGAGCATGCAGAGTTCACTTCAGATGGCTGACATTCCCCAGAAGAGGAGACAGAGGAAGAAAGAAAACGAATCAACTTGAGATTCCCGTTCAGCAGCGCTCTGTCTCATCCATACTGCCCTCAAAAATATGCAACTACTACATTCTCTGTACTTCCCAGAGGTGGAAAGTGCTTCCAACTGTCTCCCCAGTTTAAGAGAGAGAAGCATTTGTGCTAATAGGGGGGGGAAAAAAAAGAGTGAAGGCAAGCAGATTTCGCTGGCATACCCTCCACAAAACCTTAGCAAGCTTTGCTTTCTTGTGCTTGCAGTGTGTGATGATTCACATCCCTTGATTAAAGAACAACAGAAAAAGAAAGTATTACCAGGACACATCAGTACATGAAAAGTGCTGGACAAAAACACCTGATGCTTTTTGGTGAATTATGAGAGCTTGAGAAAATAATCAACATAAAACATAACCAGAAGGAACTTGGTAACACATTCACCAAGATGTTGAAACAAGGCTGCTACCTAAAAACCTGTGAGAAAAGAAACAGTAAATATTTCAAGAAGAAAAATCTCCATTTTCTGTTTCATTCCTTTCCTTCCCATTTCTTGCTTTCTGCATGCAATGGCTACTAGTGGGAGTAGAGCAGAAGGCTCTATTCCTCTGCATAACGAGCTTCAAGCTAGAAAGAGAGTTCAGGAACCAAAACTGCCTTCCTTCCCTCAACGGGTCTATCAGAAACCATGAGCCTGGTGAAGGTTAACACCCCATCACTCTCTTTTGCCTGGGTCTCAACATCAAGAGACAACAGAAGCGCTCTCTATTTATATTGACAACATGACTTGCCTGAACGTGCTCCTGTGCGACTTGATCTAGGTGACCCTGGTGTGGCAGAGGGATTGGAACAGAAGGTGTTTCGAGGTCCCTTCCAATCCCTAATGATTCTAGAGGAGCAAGGCTTACTACAGCACAACTTCTACACAACACACCCCTGGTGTGAACGGAGAGCTGGGCGACGCCAGGGGTTTGGCCAGGGCATGGTGGCAGCTCAGGGGGCCAAAGCATGGGGTCTCCGGCAGTGGGCTTTGGTGTTGGCGTGCTGGTGGCGGCAGGGGGTGGGGCAGCGGGAGTGGCCAGAGTGCACGTGCCATTAGTCAGCCACAGGCATACCCAGCACCTGGGCAGCACTTTTATGAGCTTCCCAATCAGAGGAGGAGAACGCCCTGTCACGCGACTCACTTGCGGTGCCAGGGCAGAGTATATAAGTGGCCAGGCAGAAGTGCTTGGCAGCCTCTGAGAGCGCTGGTGGAGTGTCTATTGTCGACATGGGGAAATCCAACATGTACCACATGTGGGTGAGAACGATCAGCAGTCCCGGTGAGGGTCTGCCCCCCACCAACTCCAATGGCGTGGAGTTCCAGTTTGAGGACAAGACCTGGGAACGCTTAGTGGGGCCTGTGGAGTGGCAGCTGACCTCCGACAAGCACTAACACTGAGGCATGCAGTATCCGGACTTCAATGTCACTCTGTTTGCCACTTGGGGGGCCTTCTGCCATGGCATGAAGGTGCCAGAGCATGTTGTCCGCAGTGAGTACTTCAAGCACATGGATACCACGTGGGTGAGGTACTTGGCATATGCTTTCAAGGGGCAGCACATAGCCCTGTGGGTTGCCTCTCGGTGGCTTATGACCAGCGTCATTCTTGTGAGGTGAACCCTCCTGAGGGAGCTTGTGGAGGAGTATGGTGTAGATTTCTTTAACAGGAAGCTGAAGATGACCTCAATATGTTCCTGAGCATGGATGGCCTGATCGACGACCATCCATCTTCATCCAGGCACACATCGACCCCGAGCTCAATCTTTGCAGCTTCATCTCTTCATTTGCCATCCTGCACGGGCAGATCGCTCAGGCGGTGGTGTGGGGTGATATTTGCACCACCTGGGAGCATGCTGCGTTCGAGGCAGTGTCCCATGGCACCAAGTGTCANCACGCGACTCACTTGCGGTGCCAGGGCAGAGTATATAAGTGGCCAGGCAGAAGTGCTTGGCAGCCTCTGAGAGCGCTGGTGGAGTGTCTATTGTCGACATGGGGAAATCCAACATGTACCACATGTGGGTGAGAACGATCAGCAGTCCCGGTGAGGGTCTGCCCCCCACCAACTCCAATGGAGTGGAGTTCCAGTTTGAGGACAAGACCTGGGAACGCTTAGTGGGGCCTGTGGAGTGGCAGCTGACCTCCGACGAGCACTAACACTGAGGCATGCAGTATCCGGACTTCAATGTCACTCTGTTTGCCACTTGGGGGGCCTTCTGCCATGGCATGAAGGTGCCAGAGCATGTTGTCCGCAGTGAGTACTTCAAGCACATGGATACCACGTGGGTGAGGTACTTGGCATATGCTTTCAAGGGGCAGCACATAGCCCTGTGGGTTGCCTCTCGGTGGCTTATGACCAGCGTCATTCTTGTGAGGTGAACCCTCCTGAGGGAGCTTGTGGAGGAGTATGGTGTAGATTTCTTTAACAGGAAGCTGAAGATGACCTCAATACGTTCCTGAGCATGGATGGCCTGATAGACGACCACCCATCTTCATCCAGGCACACATCGACCCCGAGCTCAATCTTTGCAGCTTCATCTCTTCATTTGCCATCCTGCACGGGCAGATCGCTCAGGCGGTGGTGTGGGGTGATATTTGCACCACCTGGGAGCATGCTGCGTTCGAGGCAGTGTCCCATGGCACCAAGTGTCACCTTGTTCAGGTGCTGTCCCCGCTGCCGATCTGCACACAGCATTGTCCTGTCAGGGTGGATGGACTGCCAGGCATGTACCTGTGGGGCAATGCCCGCAACAAGAAGCCGACCTTTTCTGACAGTGGCGTATGCCTGAAGAAGTTTGTGCAGGGCTCAAAAGGCGTCACTTGGTTCCACCAGATGTCCATGCAGTCTGGCTTTGTTTGACAATATTGGTGATGATTTCCTTGAGCATTCAGATACGTCAGCAAACATCTGGCAGCTGGCCCTGGGCAGCACTTGAGTGTAAGAAGAGTAGGTGCATCTCAGGCCACATTGGCTACTCACCTGGCACTGCTGGACGCTCGCCCGTGGCTGCTGCCGTGTTGACCGCAGCTGCCACCATCTTGGCAGCAAGGGTTGAGGGGTTGCATTCAGGCCTTGGGAGTCAGGCCTCAGGGCTTAGGACTTGGGCGTCAGGCTTCGGGAGTTAGGCATCGGGGGTTGGGTCTTAGCTGCATGCTTTAGTGGTCAGGGCTTGAGGGTTAGGCCATGGGGGTCAGGATTCGGGACATAGGCCTTGGGAGCTAGGGTTCAGGGTTAGGCCTTGGCATTGCACCTCAGTATTGTGAATCGGGGGTCAGGCCTCGGGAGTTCGGCCTCAGGAGTCAGGCCTTGGGGTTGGCCCTCGGCCTTGCGCGTGGTGGGTGACGCTCACAAGGCAGCACAAACAGAAAAGTGCCCACAGAGAAATCCTAGCTGGAAGGAAACAGAATACAAACAAATTAAAGCAATAAGTCCCTGAGGTCTCATTTGAAAACGCTGCACAGGAAACCCAAGTTAAAAGGTGAAACTATTCCAACTAAGAACGGAAATAGAAACTAAATGTTAGCAGGAGCGGGAGAAAAATAGTTATAAGTTATTTTAAACTATTGAAGAATTATCAAGAAGGCAGAAGGATAACAGTGTCACAATAAAATGCTTGCTTCTAGTGGTTTTCTTGGGTTTGTAAAACCTCTGGAGAATAAAGTCACAATTTGAATTCTATGCCAGTAATAAGATATCTTTCCCTCCTTCGAAAACATCCAGTTGCCTT